>JAGSMP010000974.1:0-176873 GCA_029286625.1 Parnassius orleans
CCATCATGCTGAAACACCATGTTTCTTTGGTTCTCAAAGTAATCCCAGTCAGCCACAGGAAAGTCATCAATCGCCTCTTCGAATTCCGTTTGTAAAATTATAGACCACATACATACCATTCAGCAAATTGTACAGAAGAGCGAATAGTATAATCTGCCACTTTGCCTTGCATGTGTGGCCTATGAGAAAGCCTTTGATTCCGTCGAAATTCGGGCGGTACTGCAATCCCTTCAACGATGCCAAGTTGACTGTCGGTGTATTGAAATGCTGAAGTTGTTGTACAGTAGGGTTACGATGGCTATCCGAGTACAGAACCAGAGTACGAAACCTATCCAACTGCAGAGAGGTGTAAGACAGGGTGACGTAATATCCCCGAAACTCTTCACCGCTGCGTTGGAAGACGTTTTCAAGCTACTGGACTGGAAAGGATACGGTATTAACGTCAACAGCGAGTACATCACTCACCTTCGATTAGCCGACGATTTGATCCATCTTTGTTTCTGTTTTTTTTTTTTTGTTAAATACACTTTTTTTAGGTTTTCTCCTGGCAATTTACAAAAATAAATTGCACAAGGACGAAAATACCGGAATCAAACCAAACCCGAAACTATTCCAGATCCATCTTCAATATATTGCCAATTGCGTCAATAAACATCCACCAAGATTGCTCCTTGTTGATTCTGCCAGTCACTCACTATTCTATGTTATGTTGTTCTACTAACGTTTTCGAGTATTTTAATGGTCTATGAATATTTATAAGCATTGCAAATAGTCATTAGAAGTGCATTAGTGACTGTACTCGTTTAAATTTAATAAAAATTCAATAAAATATTTATTGAACAGTTTTGCTGTAAATACGTATTAAATTTCGTCTTTACATTTAAATGTTTTGTACGTTTAAACCTAACATTACTTATTAAAATCGCAGACTTTTTAGAAGTCGGATTTTACTTTTTTTAAGTTAAATTTTTTAAACCTAGGAACTCTACTTTTTAACCCTAAATGCACAAAGCAATAACACAACCTCAAGGTAACAACAAGTAAATGTCATTTAGATAGCTACATAAAAAAAATCTTCTTCTCGTTTTTCACTCTTAGGGGCGACATATTTTCTTCAAATTTAAATGGAATAATTTTAAGAAAAAAATCAATAAATTTATTCAAAATTGGTGAAGTTATTAGGTAACATACTTATAAAGTTTATTTTTTAAAGTTTTTATAGTTTTACTTTTTTATAGTTCAGTTTTATATTTATTGGTTCTTTCAATAAGTTTTAAGGGTTTCATAGAAAATAATAACTATAAAGTTTATAATAAATTTAGTAGGTAGTCTGTGTGCCATATTTTGTTCATAAGTTCATGGTATTTTTATTGTTTACAGAGTATTAAAATTTAAAGTTACAGCCTATATACGTCCCAATGCTGGGCATAGTCCTCTAACTTCTGAGAGGGTTTTTAGGGCAAAGAAGGTACGCCGCTGCCTAATGCGTGTTGGAGTGAACTCATGTCTTCGAAATATTTTTTATTTCTCAGACATGGAAATTTCTCGATGTTTTCCTCACCGCTGAGCACGTGGTAAATCAGCACTTAAAATTGCAATTAACAATTTCAGTGGTACAGGCGGGATCAATCCAGGTTGCTCGCGTACTGCAGGAAATTTACAGCGAGCCAGCCCCTGAGCTACCACGGCTCTTCGCTCACGACTTGAGGTCATTGGTCGTCATCACTACGCTCAATGACCTAGACATTACTAAATGAACATGAACATAACAGAGGTTACGTATAACGTCCATGTCACACCTATACCGGTAGCTTGTTGGAGCACTAGCCCGAAGTTGGTGACGAGTATACTAGAAAAGTTGTCCGACTAATTGTCCAACTTCAACCGAGAGGTCAATCTACGGATTACTCGGCTAACAGCGTTCGGGAGATTACGACAATCTTCTCATCACTTATACCTCAACACTTGTACACAACATGTGTTTGTTTCTTCTGTTTATATATGTACGTCAACTTTACGGTAAAGTCATCCTGCAGCTGGAATATGTCGCCTGACTGGGAAGGACCACGCTCTCAAAGAATACTAGCGTAAAATAGCAGTTTAAAGCTTATTTCAGGGGTTGCATCTTATTTTGAGTGTTAATCGAGGATGAATGTACATGTTTATAGCCACAGTATCCACTTACATTCTTCATTTTTGCTTATGAAGAAGAAAAAAATTTTAAAAATATTTATTGAAAAAAAACTAATAATAATCGGCTGCATGAAATAATACTTGTCCGATTCAAGCACGAGGTAATAAAGCATCGCAATCATAAAAGTTCTGTAAACAAGAGTTCTAACGAGTTGATTTAGCGTTAAAATATTTTAGTAGTGCATTTGTCTTGCTTTTATTTTATTTGATTCTTGATCGTAATTATTACTGCAGATAAGAACCAAAGTTTGTTTCGGGGATATTATGGTGTATATTGGAGATTAAGTTACAAAGGCGTATTGATTGAAACTATTTTTACGGAGTGTACTGTGACATTTCAGGTGATTTTAATTGGTCACGGGTCGACTGAGGTATTCAATGTCCTTGATACCTTGGCATGAAGTTGGTTGGTGGCTTTTAATGAATAAGTGTACAAGCGAGCAAAGTTCATCATCAGGCTGTTTGCTACTAAGATGATATTGTGATCCACAGACACCTACATTTATTCTCGATTAAGACTTAAAAAAAAGACGCGTTTTCATGCCTGATGACTAAAAACTTATGTATTCTGTATGAGCGTGGTCCTTCCCCGGTCCAGCTGGTCTATTTTGTAACAGTGATATAGCCGCAACTTGGCTGTACCATTTAAAGGCCTTTTCCATTGCCAAGAGGGTTTGCTTTAGTTGTCACGTTTGCAGAAAACATCCGCCTCTAAGCCATTGTAAATGTTTAATCACACGAAATTAAAAAATTCAAGTTTTTGTATTCGATAACAGGACTGGTTTTTTTTAACTTTACACTAGGATTTTTTCCTGTATCGTGGAGACAGTTTACAAACATAAATTTTACAAGAATAAACATCCCCAGACCCGGAACAATTATTTTGTACAAATACTTGTTCCGTGCGGGATTCGAACCTGCGGCTCCCAGCGCGCTGCAACTCATTGCTGCCACAGCGCCACGGAACAGTCTGTTTCTTTTGATTTTTGATTTTTAATTGATTAATTCCTTCCCCGGCCGATGACCCACTGTGCTACAACCACATTGTTGCTGTAGCATGGCTCTACCACGTATAATACATGCATAAATACAGGTCAAACGGGTAAATATGAAGAACTTTAACATTTTAACATTTTAATGGCGGCTGTACGCCTGTCCGTCGCCTCGCGTGCCTCTCGTCGCGTAGTGTTCGACACGAGAGCACACCATACACACTGTTGTATCACTTCAACCCGGATGCCCACTGCGATGGACGTAGAAGAAACTGTTGCTGTGTTTTGCCTTTGCTATTTTTTATTATAATTTTTAAATATTTCAATAAAAGAAAATTAATAAGCTATGGTGAATGGTTTTATTCACTGTAATAGAACCATGTAAGTTCCTATATTGTATTTAACAATATTGAACCATTTTTGATAAATATCAGAAACAAACGAGTGTGTACCAGGCGCGCTCGTTTCATCCGCGAGACCACGAGACCCTTTGACTCGAGCGCAAAGAACCGACACGCTTCCGAGCGAACGAGGGCTGCGAGACGCGACGCGACGCGACGAGGGCACCATGTACACGCTCGTACTGGCCTGTCTCGTGGTGTCTCGACGAGCGTACAGCCGCGCAATAATGATACCTGGGTAGCTACTTTTACGGATTATATCGCGTTTAATTAACTTATTTTATTAATTCCGACGTTTCGGGTGTTTTACAGCACCCATGGTCACGGGGGACTGAGGTGATTGACGTCCCGATGTCAGAGTTAATCTGGAGTACCTTCAGCTTTTTTAATTATTAATTTTGGTCCGATCTACGCAGAATGAACTAACTGTGTCTTGAAGTCTTGCAATGGTATGCTTTAGTTTAGTTTTAATTTTATTAATTACAGGATCCCAAGCAGGTGGTAGTACCCAGCCTCCCTCTCTATTGAAATGAGAAATCATTATACCTGGGTAGTAATTTGTTAGCGATTGCGTGCGGCGCTGCGAGTCAATGCGATTCTCATGGAATAATTATAGTCCAGTCAAATAAGGTCAGAAATCAAAATTTTGGCACTCAAATTTGCATTTTTGATATAATGTAGTTTTTATGATACAAAAACAATGTGTAAAGTTTTTCGTGTCTGCAACCCCCGGAAAGGGTTAAAAAAAATCGCAATTTCTGGAAACGTAAAAAATTATACAGAAAACTTCTATTAAAAATGGGTAGAACTTAAAATAATTTTTTTTCCTCCGATCAAAATAACCGAGTTAGGAGGTTTTAAGGATAAGAGATGAACGTTAATTTTAAAAAATCGTGGGTAGTAGAAAAATAAGTTTTTTTTTAATTGCTTACAAATCTAATCTTTCATTTTAGAGATTAAAGTTTTTTTATTGTTATAAAATATAATAATTTGAAATTATCAAATTGAAATTTGAATGCTTAATTAACTGTTATTAATGTAACTCTTGTTAATGTAACTCTTATTAAAATAAAAATGCTTAATAGGGAATTGAAATAAATTTAAATGTAATTTATATTACATTTCAATTAATTAAGTTGTGAGATATTCAAAACGTATATTAACTAAAACCGTTCTCATTCCTCCGATCCGGCAGGTTAGAGCAGCATGAATTAAAATAAATATGAAGTAATAATAATTGCGGATTAAAATTACTCTAACAAAACTAAGCCTCTACATAGTCGTAACAACATTGCAATTATTTATGACAGGTATTGTCTCTCATAAAGTTACTCTTCGATA
This sequence comes from Parnassius orleans, assembly GCA_029286625.1. NCBI lineage: Eukaryota > Metazoa > Arthropoda > Insecta > Lepidoptera > Papilionidae > Parnassius > Parnassius orleans. The sequence goes on from JAGSMP010000974.1 coordinate 4,928, forward strand.
TTTTTCTTTCTTTGATGTTCCCTAAATTTAAAATAATGTCGTGTCGATTAATCTTTATGTCACGTCAATGCAAAAATTCGTAAATATTCATGACATGAAAATCCATCACTTTCTTGTAAATTTGAAAATTTCAGCAGCACATCGATCAAAATTATTTCTCTATTTATTTTTGTTCAATTTCTAAAAATGTTATTGAAGTGTGTGTGATTAACTATTTATTTTGTAGTATGTTCTAGAAACTATGACAAAAGTGTGCGTGTGTGTTGATCGCAGGTGCGAGACATCAAAGTTTTTATTTTTATTTTTAAAAACTGAATTGGCAAACGAACTTACAGTCTACCAGTTCACTAACATGTTAATTGGGTTCTGCAGTACATGGACACTTGCAGCCAACTTCAAACAAAGAAGGTTACAGAGGCGTTGTCTAGAGGACTAAGATGCGATGCCTCACATCCTGTCTACCTTTCAGACCGGAACCTTAACCGACCTACCCAGATAAACTTCGAAGCAGATAAGGAGTTCAACCATCTACGTACGAGACCTCTGGTACTGCGATGGTTAATCCTTCTGCCAAACAATTAAATATCGAATTTGCAAGCAACTTAAGAATTGGATTAAGAAAAAGTTTTATTCAGAAATTTTTATTTATTATTCGGATATTTATCTGAAGCCGATCTTGATTTATGAACTGCATTTTTCAAGCTCTCTACTTACTAGTTAAGAGAGATCTCAAACTTTAAAAATTAAAATATTTTAAGTTCTACCCATTTTAATAGAAGTTTTCTGTATAATTTTTACGTTTCCAGAAATTGCGATTTTTTAACCCTTTCCGGGGGCTGCAGACACGAAAAACTTTACACATTGTTTTTGTATCATAAAAACTACATTATATCAAAAAAGCAAAGTTGAGTGCCAAAATTTTGATTTCTGACCTTATTTGACTGGACTATAATTATTCCATGCGGGAATCGCACGTACGACTCGCAGCGCCGCACGCAATCGCTAACAAATTACGCTACCCAGGTATAATGATTTCTCATTTCAATAGAGAGGGAGGCTGGGTACTACCACCTGCTTGGGATCCTGTAATTAATAAAATTAAAACTAAACTAAAGCATACCATTGCAAGACTTCAAGACACAGTTAGTTCATTCTGCGTAGATCGGACCAAAATTAATAATTAAAAGCTGAAGGTACCCAGATTAACCTGACATCGGACGTCAATCACCTCAGTCCCCCGTGACCATGGGTGCTGTAAAACACCCGAAACGTCGGGAATTAATAAAAATAAGTTAATTAAACGCGATATAATCCGTAAAAGTAGCTACCCAGGTATCATTATGGCGGCTGTACACGCTCGTCGAGACACCACGAGACAGGCCGATTACGAGCGTGTACATGGTGCCCTCGTCGCGTCGCGTCGCGTCTCGCGGCCCTCGTTCGCTCTCGGAAGCGTGTCGGTTCTTTGCGCTCGAGTCAAAGGGTCTCGTGAGTCTCGCGATGAAAACGAGAGCGCGCCTGGTACACACTCGTTTGTTTTCTGATATTTATCAAAAAAATGGTTCAATATTGTTAAATACAATATAGGAACTTACATGGTTCTATTACAGTGAATAGAAACCATTCACCATGGCTTATTAATTTTCTTTTTATTGGAAATATTTAAAAAATTATAATAAAAAATAGCAAAGGCAAAACACAGCAACAGTTTCTTCTACGTCCATCGCAGTGGGCATCCGGAGTTGAAGTGATACAACGAGTGTGTACATGGTGTGCTCTCGTGTCGAACCTCTACGCGACGAGAGGCACGCGAGGCGACGAGACGAGCGTGTACAGCCGCCATTAAAATTGTTAAAATGTTAAAGTTCTTCATATTTACCCGCTTGACCTGTATTTATGCATGTATTATACGTGGTAGAGCCATGCTACAGCAACAATGTGGTTGTAGCACGAGTGGGTCGGCTCGGCCGGGGAAGGAATTAATCAATTAAAAATCAAAAATCAAAAGAAACAGACTGTTCCGTGGCGCTGTGGCTTAGCAATGAGTTGCAGCGCTGGGAGCCGCGGGTTCGAATCCCGCACGGAACAAGTATTTGTATGGCCTACAAATAATTGTTCCGGGTCTGGGGATGTTTATTCTTGTAAAATTTATGTTTGTAAACTGTCTCCACGATACAGGAAAAAATCCTAGTGTAAAGTTAAAAAAAACCAGTCCTGTTATCGAATACAAAAACTTGAATTTTTTAATTTCGTGTGATTAAACATTTACAATGGCTTAGAGGCGGATGTTTTCTGCAAACGTGACAACTAAAGCAAACCCTCTTGGCAATGGAAAAGGCCTTTAAATGTGGTACAGCCAAGTTGCGGCTATATCACTATTGTTACAAAAATAGACCGGCTGGACCGGGGAAGGACCACGCTCATACAGAATACATAAGTTTTTAGTCATCAGGCATGAAAACGCGTCTTTTTTTTAAGTCTTAATCGAGAATAAATGTAGGTGTCTGTGGATCACAATATCATCTTAGTAGCAAACAGCCTGATGATGAACTTTGCGCTCGCTTGTTACACTTATTCCATTAAAAGCCACCAACCAACTTCATGCCAAGGGTATCAAAGGACATTGAATACCTCAGTCGACCCGTGACCAATTAAAATCACCTGAAATGTCACAGTACACTCCGTAAAAATAGTTTCAATCAATACGCCTTTGTAACTTAATCTCCAATATACACCATAATATCCCCGAAACAAACTTTGGTTCTTATCTGCAGTAATAATTACGATCAAGAATCAAATAAAATAAAAGCAAGACAAATGCACTACTAAAATATTTTAACGCTAAATCAACTCGTTAGAACTCTTGTTTACAGGAACTTTTTATGATTGCGATGCTTTATTACTGCCTCGTGCTTGAATCGGACAAGTATTATTTCATGCAGCCGATTATTATTAAGTTTTTTTTTTTTTCAATAAATATTTTTAAAATTTTTTTTTTCTTCTTCATAAGCAAAAATGAAGAATGTAGGTGGATACTGTGGCCCATAAACATGTACATTCATCCTCGATTAACACTCAAAATGCAGATGCGTTGCCAACCCTGAGAAATAAGCTTTAAACTGCTATTTTACGCTAGTATTCTTTGAGAGCGTGGTCCTCGGTCAGGCCGACATATTCCAGCTGCAGGATGACTTTACCGGTAAAGTTGACGTACATATATAAACAGAAGAAACAAACACATGTTGTGTATGTTGAGGTATAGTGATGAGAAGATTTGTCGTAATCTCCCGAACGCTGTCTAGCCGTAGAACTAGATTGACCTCGGTTGAAGTTGGACTTAATTAGTCGGACAACTTGTTCTAGTATACTGTCACCAACTTCGAGGCTAGTGCCCCAACAAGCTACCGGTATAAGTGTGACATGGACGTTATACGTAACCTCTGTTATGTTCATGTTCATTTTAGTATTGTCTATCGAGGTCATTGAGCGCAGTGATGACGACCAATGACCCTGTCGAGCGAAGAGCCGTGGTAGCTCAGGCTAAGCGCTGCTGTAAATTTCACAGTACGCGAGCAACCTGGATTGATCCCGCCTGTACCACTGAAATTGTTAATTGCAATTTTGGCTGATTTACCACGTGCTCAGCGGTGAAGGAAAACATCATGAGGAAATTTCCATGTCTGAGAAATAAAAAATATTTCAAACATGTGAAGTTCGCAACACGCATTAGGGCAGCACGGCGTACACTTCTTGCCCCTAAAACCCTCTCAGAAGTTAGAGAAGGCCTATGCCCAGCATTGGGACGTATATAGGCTGTAATTTTAAATTTTAACTTTATTGAGGTGTTTACTACACCCAGTAGTGCTGAGATCTTTCTTGATTTGCCATAAAGAGTATCGTCGACAAATCGAAGGTGAGTGATTTACAAGGCATTGATGTTGAAACAGGCCCTTTTCAATGCAGAAGCTTGAAAACGTCTTTCAATGTAGCGGCGTTGAGTTTTGGAGGTATAACGGAGAACCAAAATTGTCCGCTGCACAAAAACTTCAGCTTCGACATACTGAAAGTCAACGAAGCAGCTCCCAAATAACGACGAACCAAATTCTTTTTTCGAGTCAACATACGCGCAAAAGTAAATTGTACTTTCAGTCTCCGTTTAATTTCAAAGGGTATGTTTGTATTCTATGGTATTAAAGTCTTTTCGAAACCGAATTTTCAGGAGGCTGGAAGTCGTATAGTCTGCACGGGAAGATTCTGTAGTGACTTGAAAACAGCTAATAGATGTGGCTCAGAAGGACGATGGGCATGATCTGCCGTTAAATTCTTCAATAGAGCGTTGCCGTTCTCTTTGAGATCGAGACCTATACCCATAAATTCTACGTATGCCTACAATGAGTTTCCTTCAAGTATTGAAAGTGTTGAAGATTACAAAACTTATTAATACAAAATAATAACTTATTCCTATCAAAATAAATATTATAGTGATAAAATATCTATCAATTCCAATATCCAAGTATAATAAAGAATAAATATTGTACGAATATTAAAAAAATAACTTATACGATTTCTTCGTTTAAGTAAAACATTAACGAAAGTATTTTTATCATCTGTTCTCTTCAAAATAATGATGAAGGAATTTACTATCTTCATAGTACAAAAATATTATTAAATTCAATAAGCAATTCCAGTTAGATGAGGTTTCTTTGTTCGATGGTAAATTCGCTACTTTTTTCTACTTACGAGCACCCGACATAGCGGCAATGTCTTTGACGTATGTGAACCCTCACAAAAATGGATATTGTAGAATGAGCGATAAAACACAGTTGGCTTGGCTACTGACTGCGTTTTTCCGTTCTAAACTGATCGTGTAAATTCACTTCGAACTGTTACGATGGCTCGTCTTGGGTCCTTTTTTTAAATGACACTTTTTACTGCTGCAAAACTAATTTAATTTAATTACTAATCGGAATTTTATAAGTAATAAGAAAGTGGTTTATCGAGCATAGGTTAGAGTTTGACTGGAAAAATCATCTTTATATACTGTACATAATGCTTAATTACTAATACAATTACTATATATTATATGCAGTTACTTACTAATACATCGGTTCATAACAGAACGCGAAGCGAGAGAGAGTGGCTTTTAGGTTTTACTATCGGCTTGACAAGTTACCCTCTCTTTTTTTTACTCTTTTACAATTTACTGTCATTAAATCGGTATTTTATTTTTCAACCGGCGACCGACGGCTCCGTGGCGCAGTGGCGCACGGAACAAAAATTTGTATGGTCTACAAATAATTGTTCCGGGTCTGGATGTTTGTCCTTGTGCAAATGTATGTAAACTGCCCCCACGGTACAGGAGAAAATCCTAGTGTGGAGGTAAAGTTTTAAAAAAACCGCACTAAAACGTCGAGAAAAGCACAAGGATGCACTAATGAATAAAACTGATTATATTAAGTTTGCAATACGATAATATAAAGGGCTACAAAATCGTTACCGACCTTTTGTTGTCGCCGGTAGTCTGGAATGTCAGATGAAAAATTAACTTTTAATAAGAAGTAAGGCCGACTCAAAGAAATAAAAACAAGTAAAAAATCACGTTCTGAAGTAATTGCTAAGAAAATGTGTAATAATGTCGTCCAGACAGCGGCTAGTCGTAACGGAGACCAGCCATATGTACAGGACAGGGTTATAGTGCTCGAGTGTATGCACAAGCAGGTGCACTCTCTATTCTCTCGCTCACATATGTTGAAGGCACGGTTATCCGACATGACCGTAGATATATTAGGAGCAGGGAAACGGCTTTACGTGTTTTCCGAGGCACTGGAGTGAACACCGCTAACTTCTTGACTCAAATAGAGAACAGAAAACAAGAAAGAGAACACGAAAGACACTTAAATTTTATTTATATGTACAGACAATAATCGTTGTGGCATCTGTTAGTAATCGTGTAACTACTAACGGCCTGTAATGATTTAACTACGTCATATATTCAAGCAATATATCTTGTTTGTCGAGATGATGGTTTACAGGATGGGATCTGATAGGTAGCGCTGTATCCAAATTATTTAAAAAAAACTATATTTATGAATGAAAATTTTCTTACCCACAATATACATATTATGTTGGTTTAGTGCCAAAATAGGAAATCACGAAATATGCACCCGATAGGTGTGGTTGAGTTATTGATAAATTTTTAATTTACACTGCAATAAGTCCGGAGTGAATTTGGAATGAAAATCATCGCGCTGTAATGAATGAATGAATGAATAAAGGCATAAATATATCTGCGTATATATATATCTGCGTAGTGATATACCTTATAAAATATTAAACACGTCTTCTTTTCTATATTCCGGTTCAATGGAATACATTTTTGTCGAAGTTAATGTCAAGAGTGTTAAAGTTTTTCTTGGAGTTGTCTACTGTCCACCTCAAGTGGACTACTTCTCCGATTTGGAAGAAAATTTGTTGCCTTTCAGCTCTGCCTACACATCACATTATGATGGGAGACTTTAACACTGACCTATTAGGGTTTCTCTCAAATCTTGCAAACTGAGGTCGATCATGATGTCGCATAATTTCACTATTTTGTCTCTAAATGCAACACATCACAACTTCTACTCTGCTGACACCTGGATCGACCTTATAGCCATCTCCTCCGTTGAACACGTTGTCAATTATAGACGATTCCTGCTTCTGGATTTTCACGGCATGACATGCTTTTCCTGTCATATAAATTAAAGTCTCCCAAGCCTTTATCCGTATCTATCGCTATTCGAAGTCTTGCTAGACGAGATATAGACAAGCTTAAGTGTGATGCGGATGCTATTAACTGGTCATCTGTATATACTGCCCACAGTTGACGAAAAAGTCGACTTCTTTAACAGCAACATATTAGGACTGTATAATGAACATGCCCCTAAGCGTGTCGTTCGACTTAAGCGTCCTCCTGTTCCATGGATCACGACTGGAGTAAGAATGGCTATGGCAAAACGCGACAGAACGTTTCGTGCTTTTAAGAAGAATCGCACTGATATAAAGTGACAAGCATATAAAGCTGCGAGAAATCGATGCAATCAGATGGTGACAGCTGCTAAACGCCGATATATCCACGAACAAGTACTTAATTCATCTTCGGCTGATATATGGAAGTTTCTCAATACGCTTGGATATGGAAAATCGCAATTTGACTATAATAGCATCACCTTTTCTCCTGACGATTTTATTCGTCATTTTCTGTCTTCTCCAGTAGTTTCTGATAATTCTAGAGCTAATGCTATCTCATTTATATCTTCCATGCCTCCATATTCTCACGAAACTTTCACTTTTCTCCTGTAGACGAAGGCGAGATACGCAAGCACTTTCTTCTATTAAATCGAAAGCCATTGGTTGTGATGATTTGAGTAGGTAATGGTTATGCACGTGTTGGATGCTGTTTACCAGTGATAACTCATATCATTAACTTTCGCTGACGAATGGTGCTTTCCCAACTCTCTGGCGTAAAGCCTTTATTATTCCATTCCCAAATCCACTGATTGCAGCGCTATATCCAATTTCAGACCAATTTCTATCCTGCCTTTTCTCTCTAAGGTTCTGGAAGCTGTTGCTCATAAACAGATTTCTTCTTTGTTTTCTCAAATAATATTCTTTCCCTTATCAGTCGGGTTTCCGCCCTGGTCATTCTACAACTACTGCTCTTCTCAAGGTGACGGAAGATATCCGAGAGGGAATGGAAAAATCAAAACTGACCGTCCTCATCTTAATTGATTTTTCTAACGCATTTAATTCTGCTGATCATGATATCTTGTTAGCTCTTCTTTCTCATTTGAATATCTCGTCTTCTGCTGAGGAATGATTCTCATCATATCTTCGAGGGCGCCAACAGGCCGTGCGCACTGGACATATATTATCTGACTGGTGTAATGTGTCTACTGGCGTCCCTCAAGGCGGTATAGTCTCTCCTCTTCTGTTTTCAATTTTTATCAATCTCATCACATTAAATCTCAAGTGCTCTTACCATCTGTATGCCGATGAAATAAAAAGTATGTGTTTTCTCTCGATAACCTTTAATTTACAAAAATGGCGCTGGTGGAAAAAAAATAAGAAGAATAATTTTTTATACTTACGCGAACACTACACATTGAATAAAACTAAAATAGTTTTATTCAATATATAACGTTTGCGTAAATACATATAAGATAAGCGCGATGAAATCCGTAAAAGTAGGTTTATTCAAAAATAAGGGTAAATATACATATTACTATGTTATACCCAATTTTTAGACAATTGTACGCCTCATAAAGTAAGCGTTATTAGGAAGTGCTTTAATCTTGACACGTCAAGTTCAAGCAATTTCGTGTTCTTAAAAAGCCTCTATCGTAACCATATTGCACTCATACGATAATATGAGTAGCCGTGTAACAAGAAAACACTGTAATTAATCCATCTTATACTTTCTAAAAAACGGTTTGTAAAAGATTTTACGTGGTAGTCCGGATGTTGATTTTGTATGTGGTCACGATAACACGGGTTTTTTTTTAGCTTCAAAATTACATAAACTGATTCCCTATTTCATGTCAATAGCCTAGCACGCGTAGTTTGTTAACAAAATGATTTTCAACTTTCAAAACTTTTATTGCTATTAAAAATTTAAGCCACTATAACCTAACGGTGCCATTTGGCACTCAATTCTAGCCCTTCATGTTTTTGCGCCTTACGCGCGCCTCAAACTGTGAATCCAGGTGATTGGCTGTCGATGTGATGCTAGAGCAAGATAGCTAACAGTTTTAAAACTTTATTTCAATTGATGCACTTGTTGAGACCGGCACGCCCGCGAATAAATCAGTGTTGTGAAATTATTGGCAAAAATAGATTTACCTTTCAAGTAAGTATGTTATAATTTATTTATTTTGAAATGCGTTTTGTTTTATTCGTATATATTTGTTTGACTAGATTGTAATGTTATACATTTTATTCAGTTTTGTTTGCGTATTTCGTTTATCATACGTCAAAAGTTACGGGTGCCGCATGGCACCTCTAGGCCGATATGATGTCTTTTCAAATTATAAGTGGCAATGTTTATTTTTTGATTTCCGTGTGTAATAGTACTTATTTGTCTTGATCGGCGTTGTTCACTACATGAGACACTAGCCCTGTGAGAAATGATGAGGCGCTTTATATTGAACCCTTGTTGCTTTATATTGAACCTCCAAAACCAGTAATTAACAAGATTTAAGAAGAACTGAAGAAGGGGGTGGTCTAATAAATAACCTCACAATTCGTCAACTCAATGCTGGTTGCGAAGTGGTGTTCGCGTCTACGTCATTGTCACCACGTCGGACACGCTCCACTAGTCGCGAAAACACACGGGCGGTACCAGATGTACAACCTGTAGACGAGCCATATCGTACGCCGTCTGGTAGTTTGCGTTCTTCACGAGACCGCTCTTCTTTACGCGCGAAGTCGTGGAGAAGGTCCCAAAGACAAAATTGCTCTAATCAATTTGACAGTTCTTTGACAATTCCGAAGCAGACGAATCGCTACCGAAAAAATAAAAAAAGACATCAATGCATTTTGCAAGCATTCTGCGTCACGAAGATGGATTAATGAAGTATTAGTTCGGGAGTCGCCCATGTTTCCTGAAGGAAATTTTAGTTCAGTTCAAGGAAAATCACCAACGGAAATCCTGGACTTATTGTTGGGAGAAAGTGTTTATAACCTTTTGGTAGATCAATCGCAAAATATGCAGCCTTTTTGAAGTACACCGACCTAAAACACTAGTTCCTAGCGAATCACGTCGCAAATGTGCTTTAGAGACATGTAAGAGTCAAACAAGACTGCAATGCATCAAATGTGACGTAGTACATCCTGTGCATCCTGCAATTACCAGTTTCACTTTCGTATGTAAACTACAAAACTTGGGGTACTAATATTACATTATTTGATAAAATAAATACTCTTTTTATTTATTCACTCCTACATATCTTTAAATCTACTTAATTTTATCAATAGACGGTAAAATTTGTTAGCTAATGATAAGTTAATACATACTTAATAGAAGGATGTAAAGCCTACGAATGAGCCTAGTGGTGCCGTTCGGCACCCATTGTTTTTTCCAAAACTGATAAATCACTTCAACTTTTAATGCTCAAAAATAAATTAAGGGACCTTTAATAACAACATATCAAAATCATCCAATTCTAAGCCCCTGAAATAGTTCAGGTCATAATGGGTTAAAGGCCCTTTTATATCTTTTAGCCCTTGATAGACAAATGACAAATGTACCATACAGCCTATATCGATTTTATACTTTGTGTAATCGATTTATTTTGGCAAACATTATTAATTTTTCCCCAGTAGGTGATACTACCTGCTAAAATAATGGAGCGCTAAATTTAAAACACGTTAATAATATATTTTAAAAGTCAAGAATACAATTTATTATTTTCATAAAATTAAAATGAAACGCTCACGAGGCCTGAACTTTTGGATTTTCCAAACTATTAAAATAATATATAAAGTAGCCGATAAACTAACCAAGCAGCGTTTTTTCTTCCAACTTGTGTACGTGTCAGTTCAAGGGCGTGCGAGAGGCATTATAAAGTTGACATATTTTTTATTCATAACCGATTGAAAAGAAAAAAAATATGCTAGCTATAACTTACGTTGATAAAACCTAAAAACCTGATCATGAGTGCTGTACAGCGCCCGAAACGTTGTGAATTAAAATAGTAAAAAAATAAACGCGATTAAATCCGTAAAATTAGTTTATTCCAAACATTGTTTTAATTAAAATTATTAACAGTAATTTAACTAAGTGCATGCAAATTATGTGGAATATTTTAATAGCTAATGTGTTCTCATTGTCTCGCAGCGATGGCTAGAACAAAGGAGACCTGTGCAGCAGACCTGTGTGAAGGTTCACGATATAATACATAATTTGCATATTGTATTAACGATAATTTGTCTCATCTAATTTTTGTTATGTAAGTATAATTTAAATATAAAATGATGGTAATTAAAGTAACCGTAGCTTAATTCTTCAGGGTATGTGCTGTAAAATTTTTGCCTTAAAGGTTTACTTAAAGGTTCAAAATCGACTTTTAATGAATATCCCGGGATGGATTAAACGTTGTAAAAGCTCCTAGGCAATGCGAGTGTCGGACACCACTATCTTTTTCCAAATTTCTTTACCACGTAAATTTTTTTTTCTGAGGCTGCGCGGCCATTAAGCGACACAGGCCCACTAGGCTAGGTTAATCCGGCCTTGCTACCATCGTGAACCACTCCTATAGCTCAATCATTTAAATGTTTAAAGTTTCATTTCTAGTAATTAATGTGAATATTTGTAGGGTTGAGAGTTGACAGGTTTTCGGGTATTTTTTTAATGAAAAATGCATCAAATTCGTATCTCAAAATTTTGAATGTTCTGTACTCAAAAACTGAACAAAATGTCTTTACTGTAAATCCATTCATCTCAGTCCTCAGGGGTGACAAAGGCTACAATCTCACCTGGTAGTAAGTGGTGATGAAGCTCTAGATGGTAACTCACACCGTCTTAGCACCTGAAAGCCTTGTCTAAATGTGCGTCACATTGTAAAAGAAAGACAGATGCTGGAAAATTGGAAAATATTTCAAGTTTAATATAACACATTATACTGTCACACAACTTACAAACGTGTGGTTAGAAATTTGAATTTCGAATGTTGCTTCTCATAATTATGACAATCGTATTATTCAAACATTATTATTCATACGATAATCATACAAATAAAAAAATACTTACTCGTTCGATAATTTTTAAAATTAAAAAGTTCAATTCTTCCAATATTATATTTTATATCATTATAACATACGCAGCGTGAGGGTGGCTCAAGGGCCACCTCAGCCGCCACTTAACATAGTGTCACTGATATTGTCAGATTGATGTAATGTTTTATTCGACGCAAACAGCCTAATCATACGAGTAAGTAATAGAGTACAAGTGTACCGCGCTACATAGCCCGATTTCCAACAATGCACAACGTATTTGCAATTTGATACTTAAGAGGATATATGTTTTACTCGTAGGCAATATTAGACAGACACTGCCAGTTATTTAGAGAGGAACACCACTAATAAACGCATGTCTAAGGCATCACCACTGTAATCCAACTATTTCGACTACTTCATTGGTATAGTGGTCTTAAACGCGTTTACTGATAATCAGGTCCCAGGTTTGAATCTTAGATCGGGCCAGATTCTGGTATTGGATTGTACTGTTAAGAAATTCTCTGTAGCCCGGAAAGATGCGAAACGTCTGAATTAAGGAAAATGTATCTACAAAGTGAGAGGCCCTCATCCTGCAGTGGACTTTAAAAGGCTAATAAAACAGAAAAAGAAACAATTAAATACAATGATGTGGAACCTTTGAGAAATTCAGTAGAGTGGCAGTAATGTAACTTTATTTGTCGTAACTAAAATTAGTAAACAATAATTGAAAACATGGCCAATAATTTTAAAATAATTTAAAGAAAGGTACAAAGAGATATAATCACTACGTTAAATTAACGACAGATAAAATACACTTTTTTGTTTTATTACAGGTCTTGGAAATGTACTGAACCAGTGCAATAAAAGTGACCGCAATTTGAGGCTGTAACACGATCGGGTTTTAAAAGCGGTGTCGGAAGTGGCGACACGACGGTGGGGAGTATTGCCAACGTTTATAATGCTACGTACACATGTTTACTCAACGTGGTTTCATTAACGCATTAATGTAATTAGCTGGAAAATTATGGCGCTTAATTTGTGACGCTTAAATATATCGAAAATGGCAACCCATATATATAACAGTACAGAGTTTCATTTCCTTCTAACTCTACAAACATTGATACCACACAGCATTTGTATACATATCTATACATATAAATAAAAATAAATGTCTGTCTTTTTTATCGGAAAAACTGTCTTTTATTGACCTAAGACGGTTATTTGCATCCATTAAGACATCAATAACCATTTCTTTTGTATGTCTATCTTTCCAGGCTACTCTTTGAAATGGCTGTACTGATTGTAATGAAATTGCACAAACATATAGAGAGCAATTGCAGAAGTAATCTAGGCTATATTTTATCCGAATTACGTTTAGATATTTTTTGAAAATACGAAAAAACACTAATGGATACCAGAGAGGTGAAGCCGGGCTGGGTTGCTAGTCACAAATAATATACATATTAAAATATGTAATCTTTCCCCCGGGCAAGAATAACATTAATTTTCACAGATTCACACACACATTTCTACGCATTCACAGAGTAGCCACATAATAAGAGTACAATTCTGGTGTATTTCGTATAGTGCGTGACGAAAAGCTGCAATCCTTTTTATGACAATGCGGCATTTAATTTTATTTCTCAGAGTGACAAAACATCTGAATTACGATATAGTCATATAAAGGTAATATAAGCAATAATATACATTAACTATGAAATAGAACTTTGATGAATCCGTGGCGCAGTGGTTTAGCAATGAGTTGCAGCGCTCTAAGGGCCACGGGTTTGAATCCCGCACGGGACAAGTATCTGTATGGCCTACTAATAATCGATCCGGGTCTGGATGTTTGTCATCTTTATTCTATAAAAAAGTGTAATGTACATACAACACTAATGTAAAATATGAAGTGTTTCAATTTATGAAATATTTCTTTCCTCTAGTATAATTCGTGTTAACTTATATATTTACATTTAAAATTGCTTTTGATTTTTTAAATAAAGAACACTGATGTAATAAATGTTTGGTTCTTAACAAAAGGTGGTCGCAGGAATTACTTGTTCCTTAAACGAAATAGGACTATATATTTAAAAAATCCGAAGCAACAACATCTGTACCTGAAATACGATCCAACTTTACGAGAGGACTGCCTTTTGTCCTTCCCGTCTTAGTCTCCTTGTCAGTTTCACGACTTTGTCAAGCAAGTTTAAAAACTTTCACCGTGCTCTACGTAGTTAAACAAAAAATACGTTTACTATTATCTATATTAATGTAAGGAAGAGATAGTGTGTGCGATTGTAAGGGAGATAACTATACTGAAAATATTATCATTAAAATGGTGTATCAATATTTATTGGGAAAACATACCATACAACTACTTTACTTAAGAGGATCATCATCTACATTACTGTCTTTCACAAGTCCACTGTTGAACTAAAGGTCACCCCCAAGGAGTGCGAAGAATCTGCTAGAGGAAAACCAGCGACGAAGTTCGCCACCCATCACGTTCTGTCCCACGGAAGGGGGAAAAGTGAATTGCGGAAGTCCGTCTGGCTGCGCTGTATGTATGTAGAGCAATGAATGATAAGATGGATGAAGTATGCAATATGATGTATGATAGAGGAATACATGTGTTATGTGTAAATGGGACGAAACGAAAGGGAAAGGATGCCACTACACATGGCATGTATACCGCGTACTGGTCTGGTGTAGACGAGACCGTGCGGGCATGCCAGGGAGTCGGTATCGTCCTTTCAGAAAGAATGGTTCATTGTGTGAAAGAGTATGAATGTTTAAGCCCGAGAATACTATGGATACGAATGAAAGTGTGCTTAAAGAAGTTTTTTATTCTAGGAGTCTAAGCCTCAGACATGTCTAAGCTCACTTATATCCGAGAGCAACTTTGGGAGATCGTAAGGATGGTGCAAGGGTAAAAAAAATATTGTTATATTAGGAAATTTTAATGGAAGGGTTGGGGTGAAGAGGCTTTGTTATGAAAGGATATTGGGAATGTTTGGTGATGAAAGTATAAATGAGAATGGTAAAAGACTCCTCACCGTATGTGTGGAAAAGAATATTTTTATGACGAACACTTTATTTCGTCCTGAGAAGATTCACATGTATACATGGGAAAGAATGAGGAGCGCAGTGATAGATACAAGGGTTTACCGGGGGTTCAACGTAGGGACGGATCGTTACTTGGTCTTATGCCAAATTAATGGTCTATTCAAGCATTGGCGGTATAGGACATCTGTGTCTACCACTGCGTTACAGCGTATAAGAATAGAGAGGTTACAAGATGAAGGTGTGAAAGAGAAGTTCAAATGTAGACTGAGAGAAAATATAAGTGCTATGGATGAATTGTGTAAAAATGATTTAGACTTGGAGACTGTGTGGTATAATGTCAAGAAAAGTTTGGTGGATGCAAGCATCGAAGTATGTGGTGTAAGTAAGAGAACGAATGAAAGGAAAAATAATACGTTGTGGTGGGGTGATGAGATACGGATGGAAGTTGAAGCAAAGAAGAGAGTATGGCTTGATTTACTAGAAACCAAAGCTGGTAATTCTAGCGGTATGATTGATAAGATTGAAAGAAAAATGCAGACTTTAGACGTATATATAAGAGAGTAAAAGAAGTTGTTGAAAGAAAAAGTAAGAAAGAACGGATAAGAATGATGGAAGGATATCTGATATCTTCCAGGTAAATATTAAAATGTTCTGGAAACTCGTAAGAACCGCCAGGGGAAATTCAATGCAACCTAGAATGAATGCTATTCGAGACGAGAATGGTTGTATGCTGAATGATGAAGTTTCTAATATAAAGAGATGGAAGGAATACTTTGAAAGCGTGTTTATGAGTGAAGAATCGTCTGAATTAAGTTAAATAGAAATTCCGAAAGAAGTGGAGAGAGGTATAGTGACAAGTGTTGATGAAATAACGAAAGCAATGAAAAGCATGAAAGCAGGTGAGCCAGCCGGATATGATAGAGTATCACTCGAAATACTAAGGGCTGGAGAGGGAGCGGTGGCAGGCCTGCTGTACGCCTTGCTTAATTTATGTTGGGAACAAAAGCGGGTACCGGAAGACTGGTGCAAAGCCGTTATAGTCCCAATATATAAGGGAAAAGGGTCGCAGCAGGACTGTAAAAACTACAGTGACATTAGCTTGCTTAGCATTGTGGGTAAACTATATGCTAAGGTGTTAATTGTAAGAATTATGGAAGAAAATGATGGAAAAATTTGGGATGTGCAAGCTAGATTTAGATAGGGGATGGGGTGTACGGATCAAGTCTTTTCCATGCGCATGATTGCGGAAAAGTTTTTGGCCAAAAACCAGAAAGTTTTTTGTGCGTTCATGGACTTGGAAAAGGCTTATAATAGAGTGGACAGGAATGTGTTATGGCAAACACTTAACTCATTTGGTTTGAGCGCTGGTTTGATACAGGCATTAAGGTCTCTTTATAGGGACTCTAGTGCTTGTATCAGGATCAATCGGGTCTACTCGGACTGGTTTGGCATTCGAAAAGGTGTCAGACAGGGCTGTGCAGCTTCCTCGTGGCTGTTTAACCTATTTATGGACATTTTTTTGCAAACTTTGAAAGTTGAAGAATGTGGGTTGAGAATGGGTGAGTTATATATTATACCTTTGTACGCCGATGATCAAGTCATATATGGCATCGTCGGCAGCCCAGTTGCAATTGATGGTTACTTTAATGAACTGGTCATTAAAAGAAAGGGGTATGAAAGTGAACGCAAGTAAGACGAAAGTGATGTTTTTTGAAAGAGAAGTAAATAAAACGTTATGTGAAATAAGAATAGAAGGGGATATGATTGAGCAAGTGGATGAGTTTGTATATTTGGGATGTTTATTTAGCAGGGATAGTAGATATGATAAGGATATAGAACGACGAGTGAACGCAGGAAATAGAGTGAATGGGGCTCTACAAGCTGTTATGAAAAGTCAGAATATGTCAAAAAAGGTACGTTTGGCAATTCATAATACTGTGTTAGTCCCTACTTTATTGTATTTATATTTGTATTATATTTGTATGGTAGTCAAAGTTGTGTCTGGCAGAAGAAGCATGAGAGTAGAATAAATGCTGTAGAAATACGGTCATTAAGGAGTATGTTAGGGCTGAATCTGAATGACAGGGTGAGAAATAGTGTGATAAGAGAAAAGTGTGATTTGCAAGATGACGTTGTGACCAGGATTAAGAAGGGTATGCTTCGGTGTTTTGGTCATGTAGAAAGAATGAACGAGGAAAGAGTGACAAAGCAAATTTATTTTGCAGAAATGAACGGAAGAGTCAGGAAGGGACGCCCTAGACGAAGGTTTATCGACCGAATTGGCGATATATTGAAAATGGGCCAGATTAGGAGTACCCTTAACCGACGAGCGTGTATGCGTAGATATATGGATGTAAAGGAGGCGAGAGAAGTGTGTCAGGATCATGCCAAATGGAAGTCCGTAGTCTCTGCCTACGCCTCTGGGTGAAAGGCGTGAGTGTTTATGTTTTATGTCCACCTGACAGTGCTACTGCAGTCCATTGACGCCTGCAGCCAACTTCTACTAAATTGAGTTACGTTATACCTCGAAGCCTATAATTTTACTGATTATATACAAAGCTTTCCTAGGCAGAAGCTAAACCTACCACTATTCACTATTGACTCAACATTAAGAAAATCTTTGAAGGTTTGGCTATTACTTACACCTATTTCATAATTAAATTGTATTACATTCATCATCATCATAACAGCCCCTCACAAGTCATACGTGAACATAGGTTTGCACAAAGTAACGCCACAAAACACAGACCCGAGCCACCTGCATTCATTGACTTCCCAGGTCGCATGTCTTACCAGGTCGTCACTCCATCTAGTAGGGGACGCCTACACTTCGCTTGCTGGTATGAAACTGCCATTCTAGAACAATTCTTACCCATCCGTTGTCAATGCCAGCCAATTCAGCTTACTAATCCATTGGGCTATGTCGGTTACTCTGGTTCTACTGCGGATATTCTCGTTTTTAAGTCTATCATGCAGAAAAACCCTGAGAATAGCCTCTCGCTGAGCGATTTTGAGCTTCTTCATACGGTCAGCAGTGAAGGACCACGTTTCAGATCCATAGGTCATCAATGGCAACACGCACTGATTGTAAAATCTAATTTCAAGGTTTTAAGGTATGTCTGATGAAAAATATGCCGAGCTGATTCCGTCTATTGAACTCTTGGTCGAAGTTGTACTTACCTAGTCAGACTATTTGTCCCAGGTAAACATACTAGTCAACAACTTAGAGCATAGTGCTCCCAACAACTATCGGCATAGGTGAAGTAACATGGACGTTACTCATGACTTTTTCTTTATGTTTATCTTAAGACCTATCCGTTGGAAGACACTATTGAGGTCATTGAGCATAGTGCTTAGGTCCTCCAGCAATTCTGCCATAAGGACTATATCGTCAGTAAATCGAAGGTGAGTGATGTACTCGTCATTGACGTTAATACCGTATACTTTCCAGTCCAGTAGCTTGAAAACGTTTTCCAATGCAGGGGTGAAGAGTTTCGGCGATATTACGTCACCCTATCTCACAACTGTCTGTAGTTGGATAGCTTTCGTACTCGGGCTCTGTTCTCGGATAACAATCATAGCCCTACTGTACAAACACTTCAGCACTTCGAGACAGTACCACCCAAATTTCGACGGAATCAAAGTCTTTCTCATAGTCCATAAAGCGGCAGATTGTACTCTTGGGTCTTGTGTACAATTTGCCGAAGTGTATGTATGTGATGTATGGTGCTAAAGCCTTTACGAAATACGGCTTGTTCGGGAGGCTGGGAGTCGTCGAGTCTGCGTGGGAGACGATTCGTAATGACTCTCGAAAACAGAACGTCGACGTGACTCAGAAGAGAAAGCGGTCAGTAGTTTTTCAATAGAGCGTTGTCGCCTTTCTTGAAGAACAAGACCACCGCACTTCTGCTCCACGCCTCCGGTGTAATGCCACCATGGAGGACGGAATTAAAGAGCTTCTGAAGGACTTCAAGTACCGGTTTTCCACCCGCTTTCAGAAGCTCCGCTGTAATGCCCGGGGACTTGCTGTTTTTAAGGTACTGGAGAGCCATTTTAATCTCGCTCAGACTGACGTCCGTGTTATCATAGGAATAGTGTCGGATAAAACTTGCTCCTGGATCGTTACTCACTCTTACGTGTTTTGAGATATCAGTGTACTTACTTAAAAATATGTTCGTCAAATAAATATTTAAATTATCTCAAAAAAACAAAAAGTCTATAAGTGGTAGTGTCATGCTGCAGCTAATTTATGAATGTACCACGAATGGATCGACTCGACTGGGGAAGGGCCACGATCTCACAAAATGCCAGCGTAAAATAGTAGCACAATGCTAATGTTTTTCGTATGGCGCGTGCAGAGAACCGGATACCCTTTTTACCGGAAACGAGACAATTAATCTTAGCCCTCAAGGGTGACAACGCATCTGCATTTTGATTCTTAATCGAGGTAGGCTGTGTGCTCGCTTGTTAACCTTATGTTATAAAAAAAGTAAGCTACTAAATAAAAAGCAGCAATTATTTTTTTCATAAAATTTAAGTCCACCTGACACCGGCGACGAGGTTCGCCAACCGTCACGTTCTGTCTCCCGGAGGGGCGAAAAGTGGATTGCGAAGGCCCGTCTGGCTACGCTGAATGTATGTGAAGCAATGAATGGTAAGATGGATGAAGTATGCGAAATGATGAATGATAGAGGAATAGATGTGTTATATGTATAAGACGAAACAAAGGAAAGGATGCCACTGCACATGGCATATATGCAACAATGGTCTGGTGTAGACAGAGACCGAGCGGGCATGCCAGGAGTCGGTGTCAACCTTCCAGAAAGAATGGGTCAATGTGTGAAAGGTATGGATGTGTAAGCCCAAGGCTGCTATGGATACAAATACAAGTGGGCTTAAAGAAGTCGTTGTGCTAGGGGTGTGCATATATCAAGTATATCCGAAACAGTTTTGAGACATGGTAAGGATGGTGTTGATGAAATGTAAGGTAAATGAAAATATTATTATGTTAGGAGATTTTAATGGAAGGGTTGGGGTGATGAGGTCTGGTTATGAAAGGATATTAGGAATATTAGGCGATGAAAGGATAAATGAGAATGGAGAAGACCTCCTTACCGTATGTGTGGAAAAGAATATTTTTGTGACGAACACTTTCTTTCGCCATAAGAGGATTCACATGTATACATGGAAAAGAGGTGATGATAGAAGCATGATAGATTTCATAATTGTGGATGAAAGAATGAGGAGCGCAGTGGTAGATACAAGGGTTTACCGGGTGTCCAAAGTAGGGATGGATCATTACTTCGTCTTATGCCGAATTAATGGTCTATTCAAGCGTTGACGGCATCGGACATCTGTCTCTACCACTGCGTTAACTGTTCTCAAATATAGAGGTTACAAGATGAAGGTGTGAAAAGTTCAAATGTAGATTGAGAGAAAATATAAGTGGTATGGATGAATTGTGTATGAATGATTTGGGCTTGGAGACTGTGTGGTATAATGTCAAAGAAGATTTGGTGGAACGGAGGAGTCGAGAAGGACGCCTAGACGAAGGTTTATCGACCAAATTGGCGATATATTGAAAATGGGCCAGATTAGGAATCCTTAACGGACGAGCGTGTATGCGTAGATATATGGATGTAAAGGAGGCGAGAGAAGTGTGTCAGGATCGTACCAAATGGAAGTCCGTAGTCTCTGCCTACCCCTCTGGGTGACAGGCGTGAATGTTTATGTTTTATGTCCACCTGACGGTGCTACTGCAGTCCATTGACGCCTGCAGCCAACTTCTACTAAAGTGAGTTACGTTATACCTCAAAGCCTATAATTATACTGACTATATACAAAGCCTTCCTGGACAGAAACTAAACCTACCACTATTCACTATTTACACAACATTAAGAAAATCTTTGAAGGTTTGGCTATTGCTTACACCTATTTCATAATTAAATTGTATTACATTCATCATGATCGTAACAGCCCCTCACAAGTCCAAGCTGAACATAGGCTTCCCCTAAGGAACGCCACAAAGCACTGTCTCGAGCCACCTGCATCCATTGACTTTCCAGGTCGCATGTCTTACCAGGTCGTCACTCTATCATGTAGTAGGGGGACGTCCTACACTTCGCCTGCCGGTATGAGGATGCCATTCTAGAACCTTTCTTGCCCATCCGTTGTCAATGCCAGCCAATTCAGCTTACTAATCCATTGGGCTATGTCGTTTACTCTGGTTCTACTGCGGTATCTTCGTTTTTAAGTCTATCATGCAGAGAAACCCTGAGAATTACCCTCTCCATATCTAGCTGAGCAACTTGAGCTTCTTCATACGGCCAGCAGTGAAGAACCACGTTTCAGATCCATAGGTCATCACTGGCAACACGCACTGGTTGTAAAATCTAATTTCGAGGTTTTAACGTATGCGTGATGAGAAGATATGACGAGCTGAATCCGTCGATTGAACTCTCGGTCGAAGTTGTACTTACATAGTCGGACTATTTGTCCCAGGTAAACGTACTAGTCAAGAACTTCCAGCATAGTGCTCCCAACAACTATCGGCATAGGTGTAGTAACATGGACGTTACTCATGACTTTTTCCTTATGTTCATCTTAAGATCTGTGGCGGGTGGAAGGAAAAGGGGAGATCTCCCGCAGGGCAAGGTGTTCTGCCCGGGGAGCGGCCAACGCTCCGAGTGGTAGTTCGGAGCTATTGTATATATACTGTTTTTAATTCGGAACTTTGATAGCGCGATTTAGGCTTCGATGTATTTCGCTTGTGGCGCGACGACAGCGCCGCCACATCACCCTCCTGCTCAGACCGGAGGTCGTTAGTGCAGTCCGATTGCCGGTGTGTCCTTAGTGCCGGTGGGGAATGCATGCTGTGTGCGTAAGGGCAAGTGACGCCGGTGCGAACGATATGCCGGTGTATAATGCATGCCATACTACGCACTGACAAGTGATGCCGGTGAGAACGATGTACCGGGCAAGTGGCAAGTGTCTGCCTTATAAATCTGCGGTGAGTCGAAATGAAGACAAGTTGGATTGGCTCGCAGGAGCTGAAGACTGCAGAAGACGATTCTTGGGAGTGAATGGTAGGGGTTCTTGAGGATAATGACGAAGGATTGAAGTTGTAGTTTTCCGAAGGTTGTTGGTTGCGTGTTCATATCACGTCGGTTAGTCACCACTGTGGCGGGTGGAAGGAAAAGGGGAGATCTCCCGCCGGGCAAGGTGTTCTAGGTGGCAAGGCAGAACACCTTGCCGTCTATCCGTTGGAAGACACTATTCAGGTCATTGAGCATAGTGCTTAGGTCCTCCAGTAATTCTGCCATAAGTACTATATCGTCGGTAAATCGAAGGTGAGTGATGTACTCGTCATTGACGTTAATACCGTATACTTTCCAGTCCAGTAGCTTGAAAACCTTTTCCAATGCAGCGGTGAAGAGTTTCGGCGATATTACGTCACCCTGTCTTACAAATGTCTGCAGTTAGATAGTTTTCATGCTCGGCTGGAAGTCGTCGAGTCTGCGTGCGAGACGATTCGTAATGACTCTCGAAAACAGCACGTCGACGCGGCTCAGAAGAGAAAGCGGTCAGTAGTTCTTCAATAAAGCGTTGTCGCCTTTTTTGAAGAACAAGACCACCAAGAACAAGGCCCTTCTGCTCCACGCCTCCGGAGTAGTGCAACCATGAAAGGCGGAATAAAAGAGCTTCTGAAGGACTTCAAGTACCAGTTTTCCACTCGCTTTCAGAAGCTCTGCTGTAATTACATCTTCGCCCGGGGACTTACTGTTTTTAAGGTGCTGGAGAGCCATTCTAATCTCGCTCAGACTGATGTCCGGGTTGTCAAAGGAATAGTGTCGGATAAAACTTGCTCCTGGATCGTTACTCACTCTTACGTATGGCTCCAACGATGACGTGTATAGCTGCCCATAGAACCTTATAATCTCACTCAAAATCTCAGGTGTCCCGGAAACGATGCTGCTACATTTGGTCCTCAGCTTCGACAGGTGGCACTTTCTGGCAGACAAATCTCTGGCAAGGACTTTGGAGCCCTGGGTCCACTCGATCGCTTGTTCAATACGAGCTGTATTGAAGTTGCATAAGTCCCGTCCCATGCATTTGGAGACCTGTCTGTTCAGTTACCTGTATGCTGTCAAATTTGCTGAAGACTGCAGCTTTATCTCCCGTCTAACAGCCATGAGATTGAGAGTTTGATCGGAAAGATTTTTGTTCTTCTACGACGGGTCTTACAGAACTTAGCTCCGACCGCATGGGTTTCCACAAGCTTGTCATTTATATTGTCCACTTCATTGCATTCTTCTAGCAGTCTTCTTCTGGCACTAAAAACGACTTTGTAACTCAAAACGAAAGTTTTCGGGGCACAAAAGATCATGAGGGGGACGATGCTTTGACTTCATAAGACGTGACCTCTCCAACTTAAAGTTTAGGTTGAGTGTGCCTCTCACCATTCGGTGATCGCTGCCAGTTTTCACCCTCACGATCACTGAAACATCACTAAGCAGTTGTCGTCTGGTCTTCATAATGAAGTGAAGGCTCGGCTCTAACAGGCCCACTATCTGTGGAGCCGCTTTAAAAAGAGTTCATCATAAAAAGTCCCTATTTCTCCATAAAGTCGGCCAGCAGCTGGCTCCTTTGATTCCGTTGGCCTATTCCAAATTTCCCTGCTTTTAGGTCACCGTTCTCTCTTGTGATTCTGAGTATAAAGTACGCAACCCTCATCGACATGCTTCCAATCTTTTAATATAAATAATCTTTTGCCTTACATAAATTTTGGTATTACATTAAATAAAACTAATTTTACGAATTTTATCGCGTTAAATTAAACTTATTTAATTTACAATTTTTTTTAAAATGAAATAGAAATTCCGAAAGAAGAGGAAAGAGATAGAGAGATAAGTATAGATAAAATAATGAAAGCAATGAAAAGTATGAAAGCAGGTAAGGCAGCCGGATATGATAGTATCACTCGAAATGCTAAGGGCTGGAAAGGAAGTGGTGGCAGACCTGCTGTACACCTTGTTTAATTTGTGTTGGGAACTTAAGCGGGTACCGGAAGACTGGTGCAAAGCCGTGATAGTCCCACTATATAAAAGAAAAGGATCGCAGCAGGACTGTAAAAACTACCGTGGTATCAGTCTTCTTAGCATTGTGGGAAAACTGTATGCTAAGGTACTAATTGAAAGAGTTATGAAAGATACTGATGGAAAAATTTGGGATGTGCAAGCAGGATTTAGAAAGAATGGATGTACCCATAAGGTCTTTTCCATGCGCATGATCGCGGAAAAGTTTTTGGCCAAAAACTAAAAGGTTTTTTGTGCGTTCGTGGACTTGGAAAAGGCTTTTGATAGAGTGGACAGGGATGTATTATGGCAACCACTGAACTCATTTGGGTTGAGTGCTGGGTTGATACAGGCATTAAGGCCTCTTTATAGGGACTCCAGTGCTTGTGTCAGGATCAACGGGGCCTACTCGAACTGGTTTGGCATCCATAAAGGGGTCAGACAGGGCTGTGTGGCTTCCCCGTGGCTGTTCAACCTATTTATGGACAGTTGTTTGGAAAATCTGAAAGTTGAAGAATGCGGGTTAAGAATGGGTGAGCTAACCATCAAATGCCTTTTGTACGCCGATGATTAAGTCATACTCACGTCGTCGGCGGCCGAATTGCAAATGATGGTTACATTAATGAACATTTCATTAAAAGAAAGGGGAATGAAAGTGAACGAAAGTAAGACGAAAGTTGTGGTCTTTGAAAGAAAGTAAAACAATATGTGAAATAAGAATAGAAGGGAATTGGTCGAGTAAGTAGATGAGTTTGTGTATTTGGGATGTGTATTTGCAGGATGGTAGGTATGATAAGGATATAGAACGACAGTGAACGCAGGAAATAAAGTAAATGGGGCTCTACACTCTGTTGTGGAAAGTCAGAATGTGTCCAAAATGCATGCATGTAATTCACAATGTTGTGTTTCCCTACTTTAATGTATGGTAGTAAAGTTGGGTGTGGCAGAAGAAGCACGAGTAGAATAAATGCTGTAGAAATGCGGTCATTAAGGGTATGTTACTGAATCTGAATGACAGAGTGAAAGTGTGTGAAAAGAAGAAGAAAGTGTGGTTTTCAAGATGATGTTGTGACCAGGATTAAGAAAGGAATGCTTCGGTGGTTTGGTCATGTAGAAAGAATGAATGAGGAATGAGTGACAAAGCAAATTTATGTGGCAGAGGTGAACGGCAGAGTCGGGAAGGGACGCCCTAGACGAAGGTTTATCGACCAAATTGGCGATATACTGAAAATGGGCCAAATTAAGAGTACCCTTAACCGACGAGCGTGTATGCGTAGGTATATGGATGTGGAGGAGGCGAGAGAGGTGTGTCAGGATCGTGCCAAATGGAAGTCCATAATCTCTGCCTACCCCTCTGGGTGACAGGCGTGAGTGTTTATAAAAAAAAAATTTTTAAATATTTTTTCACGATCATATGAGCATTATGAGTCGTGCACTTTTGGATTTTCCAAACTTTTTTATGTTCATTTTTTATATTATCGGAAAATTGGAAGTATAGTAATAAGGTTTTTAGTGAAAACTAGTGTGTATTTAAACTCCTTTAAAAAATTACGTATTATTACATGTGTACTTAAGGCATGCACATTTGGATTTACTAAAAGTTTTTTTTAGTTTTAAAAGCGATTTAAAAAAAAACTCAGTATTTTGTAGATGTTTCGATAAAGTTTTAAAATACTTGACAAAAGTTAGACTATTCATCTTTTTTTTGATACTTTAGCTAATATCCTCGCTGTACTGCGTTCCTAGTCCGTCGTTAAACTTTACGATGTCTACAGTACACCGGCTGTTAGAATGAGTTATTACGACCGGTAGAAAACACGCCATTTTACGAGGCAACAGAGAGAATAAGCTAGGGTTGGTTTTCTGAAATTGAATTTATATTTTTGGTTTTTTTATAGAAGTGGTGAAACAAACGAGCATACAGTTTACACTTTTACACGTGGTAGAGCCTGCTGCTGCCCATCTCCTGTTTGTTTCCCTCCGTCACCTCTTACGACACCCATGGGATGATATGGGTTCGTTGATATTCTTACACCGCCACTGCACAATAGATATGAGGAAGGTTATTGAATCAAATACGAAAAACCTGTAAATGTAACAACAAAAATTATTATAATGTTTCACATCTATCCTCAATAAGAAGTTGAAATGGCGTTTCAATGGCACAGCGAAACATTTGGCCGTGAGGCTACTACGAAAAAGCAAAATTTTCAAAAATTCAGTTTCTACGCAAATATTCTTTCAGGCTGGAATTTGTACATAAAACCGGCTACTGTCTCATAATTAATACGATCAATAAGCCACGTGCATTTATTTCTTAAACAAACGTAAAACTAAAACAAAATGAAGCGCAATCGAGAACAAATTTGCGTCGTAGTCCATGTCTCGTGCGATCATTACAGTAATGATATTGATGTGTCTCGATTAAAATAATTGTTTATGTAATGATGCATAAATTGCCTTCTTGATTGTGTTTTGTCTCTAGCGATCTTAAGAATAATGTCTTCCAGAAAGAATTTCAATCACGGCGGCCAGTCTTCACAGAGTTTACCCATCTGTGTAGGACAGTGCACGGGTGTGTGCACAAGCACAGGTGCACTCTCTATTCGTTCACTCTTATAATACGATAGGACGGCAATATGCGACACGACTAGAGAGAAATCAGTTGCACTCAAGACCAATGACTTAATGTGCTTTCCGAGACACGTGGGTGGTGATACCGAGAATTTAATGACAGAAAAGCCCAGTAAATTATTTTGTCCCGACCCGAGATTTGAACCCGGAACATCATGACCAGCAATTGCACTTACGACCTGCTAACGGAACTGGTAACTAGGTGGTACAAAATATTGTAATAAAAATCTGTGATTATAAAAATAATGATATCTTACCTTTTCATCAAATCAAATTTGGTTTTTCGAATATTTCGTATTTCTACAGCGATGTTTTTGCAGCGCTGCAAACAAGCGATACAGTATCCACTCACGACGGCGGTCGAGCCCGGAGTGACGGAGTGAGGCAAAGTGTATTTAGTAAAATAAATTATTAAAATTCTGCTCAAAACACCAAAAATTTCGGGATTATTCAGCCGAAAATAATAAATTATAGCTAAACAAAACAAAACTAAACTGCCATTTACATTTCATGGCTTCCCACATGATAGATGAAGAGATTAAAACATAGATTGGGTTGAAAAATTAATATTTTCAAAAGTTATCGTGTTTATATATGTATAATCCACACCAAAAGCCACTTAAACCATAAAAATACACATAACATAACAAAAAATAAACATAACATAACATAACATAACAAAACATAACATAAACACTAAAATAGCAATTAATCGATTTGAAAGAAAAATTTGTAAGTTCAACAATCATTTACATATCTAACAATATGCTTTTTGTATCATTTGTATGTATGGTTGTTAGATACGATATCATGCGACAAAACGTTGGAATTTTAATTTTTAGGCGCTAGTAGAACATAGCTACGCGCTTCGCGCTTAAGGCATGCAATACATGTTAGGAAGAGAAATGCACAAGTTTAAATACTTCAAATATTACGAGAGAGTTTTTATCCCAGGCGCTTTGTACAATAAGACAAATTGTTGTGAATCGCACAAAATACCAGAGTAAAATGTAAAAACTAAAGTTGAAAAAATATACTTTACCAACATCCGCTCAATAAAAAAAATGCGTGAGTGTCATAGAACACTCGTTTGGAACGAAGTTCCTTTCGTACTATATTATTGATAAACGTATTCTATTATTGATTAACAAATACAAATAAATGAATTACTAGCGTCTATTAAAATGAAGTGTCATTTAAAATGAAATAATATTTCTTTCATGGCAGATAAGAAAAAGTGCGAGGGAGATGGATATTATTGCAACTCGCTCGCACTATAGAAAGAGGGTCGTGATGGAAAAATCTTACACTTTTGCACGCCTAGCCCCATCCGCCAAATTCGTACCGTCCGATAAATAACTTCGTTCCAATAAAATGATGTGTCTTACCTAGTTTGAAGAGCACCTCCCGCCCTCCCTCAATTGCGTGCATTATCCCTGTTACCACTTATCCCAGCACCACTACTCCCACCACCACTACACAAGGAAAGACACAACACCGACGATAATACGAGACGTGTTTCGCCTCTACACGAGGCGAAATACGTGAAGACTGCTGCCCGTTTCCTGGTTTGTACCCTCTGTCGCCTCTTACGCCACTTACGGGACTATATGGGGTTGTTTTGAAATAAGGTACCCTATGTGTACATTTAGTAGTCTTACTTGTATTAAAAAAAATATACATATACATAATATAAACACTCACGCCAGTCATCCAGAGGAGAGGTAGGCAGAGACTATTGACCTCCATTTGGCACGATCCTGACACACCTCTCTCGCCTCCTCCACATCCATATACCTACGTATACACGCTCGTCGGTTAAGGGTACTTTTAATTTAGCCCATTTTCAATATATCGCCAATTTGGTCGATAAACTTTCGCCTAGGGCGTCCCTTCCCGACTCTGCCGTTCACTTCTGCAACATAAATTTGCTTTGTCACTCTTTTCTCATTCATTCTTTCTACATGACCAAACCACCGAAGCATTTCTTTCTTAATACTGGTCACAACATCATCTTGCAAGCCACACTCTTCTCTTATCACACAATTTCTCACCCTGTCATTCAGATTCAGCCCTCACATGCTCCTTAATGACCGCATTTCTACAGCATTTATTCTACTCTCGTGCTTCTTCTGCCACACTCAACTTTCACTACCATACATTAAAGTAGGGACTAACACAGCATTGCGAATTGCCATACGCGCCTTTTTGGACACATTCTGACTTTCAACAATAGAGTGTAGAGCTCCCTTTACTCTATTTCCTGCGTTCACTCGTCGTTCTATATCCTTATCATATCTACCATCCCTGCTTAATACACATCCCAAATACACAAATTCATCTACTTGCTCGACCAATTCCCCGTCTATTCTTAATTCACATATCGTTTTATTTTCATTTCGTAGCCAGACGGGCTTCCGCAATCCACTTTTCGCAAAAAAAAAAAATTTCTCCTAGTGGGGATGAGTCGCTCGCGTCCGTAGGCTTCGACCACCTAACCCTAGGCTCACCCTACACGTGTCCCCCGGGTGGTGCTAAACGAGCGACAAAGCCGAAAGGATGACTCGGCTCTCGCCGTATGGTAGCGGCAAATCTACCACCCCTTAGATCGCACCATGGCCAACACATTAAAGTATTTGAGTTCCCGGCGCTCCTTTAATGGGGCAGGGGTGCGAAGAATCTCCGGAGTAAAACCAACAGATGATGGGCAAAGAGTTGTTTGTGCTGGGGTGGCACCCCAGACATGTCTAAACACACTTATACCGAGACAGTTTTGGGACATGGTAAGGATGGTGTTCATGAAATGTAAGGAAATGAAAATATCATTATGATAGGAGATTTTAATGGAAGGGTTGGGGTGAAGGGCTGGTATGAAGGATATTAGGAATGTTTGGCATGAAAGTGTAAATGAGAATGGTGAAGACCTCCTCGCCGTAAGTGAGGAAAGAATATTTTGACGAAGATACTTTCTTTCGCCATAAGGATTCACATGTATACATGGGAAGGGTGATGATAGAAGAATGATAGATTTCATAATTGTGGATGAAAGCGGAGCTGAGCGCAGTGGTAGATACAAGAGTTTACCGGGGTCCAACGTAGGGACGGATCGTTACTTGGTCTTATGCCGAATTAATGGTCTATTCAGGCGTTGGCATCGGACATCATACCACTGCGTTACAGCAGCGTATAAGAACAGAGGTTACAAGATGAAGGTGTGAAGAAGTATAAATGTAGACTGAGGAGAATATAAATGGTTTGAATGAAATATGTATGAATGATTTAGACCTGAAGACTGTATGGAATAATGTTAAGTTTGGTGGATGCAGCCATCAAAATTATGCTTAAGTATGAAATAAGAACAATGAAAAATAATACATTGTGGTGGGATGATGAGATTCGGATGGAAGTTGAAGCAAAGAAGAAGCATGGCTAGATTTACTGGCAACAAAGCTGGTAATTCTGGCGGTATGAATGATGAGATTGAAAAGAAAAAAGGCAGACTTTAGACTTATATATAGAGAGTAAAAGAAGTTGTTAAAAGGAAAAAGCAAGAAGAACGGATAAGAATCATAGAAGGATATCTGAATAACTTCAGGCAAATATTAACATGTTCTGGAAACTCGTGAAATGCTGGAAATTCAAAACAACCTAGAATGAATGCTATACGAGACGAGAATGGCTGTATGCTGAATGATGAAATTTCAATTAAAGGGATGGAAGGTACTTTGAAAGCGTGTTTATGAGTGAAGGGTCGTCTGAATTAAGTTTAAAAGAAATCACAGAAAAGTGGAAGTGGAGATAAGTGTAGATGAAATAATGATAGTAAGCATGAAAGCAGGTAAGGCGCCGGATGATGAGTATCACTCGAAATGCTAAGGGCTGGAGAGGGTGGCTGTACACCTGTTTAATTTATGTTGGGAACTGAAGCGGGTACCGGAATACTGGTGCAAAGCCGTTATAGTCCCAATATATAAAGGAAAGGTCACAGCAGGACTGTAAAACTACCATAATCAACCTTAGCATTGTGGGTAAACTGTATGCTAAGGTGTTAATTGAAAGATTATGGAAGAAACTGATGGAAAAATTTGGGATGTGCAAGCTGGATTTAGAAATGGGGTGTACGGATCAGTATTTTCCATGCGCATGATTGCGGAGAAGTTTTGGCCAAAACCAGAAATTTTTGTGCTTTCATGGACTTGGAAAAGGCTTATGATAGAGTGGACAGGAATGTGTTATGGCAAACACTTAACTCATTTGGTTTGAGTTGGTTTGACACAGGCACAGTCTTTTATAGGGACTCTAGTGCTTGTGTCAGGATCAATGGGGTCACTCGGACTAGTTTGGCATCCAAAAGGTGTCAGACAGGGCTGTGTAGCCCCCTGGCTGCTTAACCATTTATGGACAGTTGTTTGCAAACTTTGAAAGTTGAAGAAATGGGTTGAGAATTTGAGTTAACCGTCAAATGCCTTTTGTACGCCGATGATCGTTATATTTGCATCGTTTATGGACCGAGTTACAATGATGGTTACTTTAATGAACCGGTCATTAAAAGAGAGGTATGAAAGTGAACGCAAGTAAGACGAAAGTGATGGTTTTTGAAAGAGAAGAAAGTAAAACGTTATGTGAAATAAGAATAGAAGGAGTTGATAGAGCAAGGATGAGTATGTATATTTGGGATGTTTATTTAGCAGGATGGTAGATATGATAAGGATATAGAACGACGAGTGAACGCAGGAAATAGAGTGAATGGGCTCTACACGCTATTGTGAAGAGTCAGAATGGTCAAAAAGGCACGTTTGGCAATTCACAATGCTGTGTATAGTCCCTACTTTAATGTATGGTAGTGAAAGTTGGGTCTGGCAGAAGAAGCATGAGAGTAGAATAAATTTTTAGAAATGGTCATTAGTATGCTAGGCTGAATCTGAATGACAGGGTGAGAAATAGTGATAAAGAAAGTGTGGTTTGCAAGATGACGTTGTGACCAGGATTAAGAAAGGAATGCTTCGGTGGTTTGGTCTGTAGAAAGAATGAACGAAGAAGAGACAAAGCAAATTTATGCTGCAGAAGTGAACGGCAGAGTTTCAAAAGGACGCCCTAGACGAAGGTTTATCGACCAAATTGGCGATATATTGAAAATGGGCCAGATTAAGAGTACCCGTAACCGACGAGCGTGTATGCGTAAATATATGGATGTGAAGGAGGCGAGAGAGGTGTGCCAGGATCGTGCCAAATGTAAGTCCGTAGTCTCTGCCTACCCCTCTGGGTGACAGGCGTGAGTGTTTATGTATGTATGTATAATGTCTCCTATTATCCAAGTGTATATCATAATATATAAAATCCCGTACCGCGATGTTCGTTCACGCTAATCTCCGAAACCTCTCTACCGATTTTAATGAAATTTTGTTAATGCTTGCTTCCAATTGAGAGATACGATAGTTTTTATACCGATAAGTGATCGTCAATATTTTTATTGCGTAATCAATGATTTTTTTAAAGACGAAGGGTCGGAAAGAGCAGATCAACGTCTGCCTGGCCAGCTAGTATTTTTTTATAGAATAAAGGTGACAAACGAGCAATAATTATTAATAACTAGCGATCCGCCCCGGCTTCACACGGGTCATTCTGGACCTCGGCAACAGCTTCACCTAACGGGTCCAATTGTAAAACTAAATCATCCAGGGACGCACTCAAACACACAAAAATTTTCATCAGAATCGGTCAAGCCAGTTTCGAGTTTTAGCGAGACTAACGGACAGCAATTGATTTTTATATATAAAGATATAATTATCAGTTTGACAAAATATTATTATTACATAACAATAAACTACCTATACAATAGTTCCTACTATTGTATAGGTAGTTTATTGTTATTTTAACTAATGAAATTCTCCAATCAAGCCTCGCTCGTGTTGTCAAAGCATTCGAGTCAGACACAAATCAGAAACCTAATCTGCTATTCCGGTGTGCAATCAAACTTACCGTTTCATTGTGTATACAAAGCAAGATAAACAATAAATTTGTAGAAGCAAGCAAGCTCCCCATATATTGCCTTATTGGAGGTATTTTTTTTAATTAGAAATGGGGTCACTCTTGACCTCCATCTGGCCCGAGGTCAAAGATGAGGTCTGCGATGGAGCGAGTTTACCGAGAAGCAGCCTGTATAAAGCCTGTATGTAGCCTGGATATATTGGATAGTTATCGTTGTTCCCAAGCTTGGCAAGCGGTTTGGCAACCACAGTTTTTATTACTTTAAGATGTTTATTAGGATGTTACTGCTGCTCATCTCCTGTTTTATTTCCCTTTGTTGCAGAAGCAATAGAATACTGTGATGACAATAAGGTGTTGGGGATTCTTTCGCTGCCATTACATTAAAATCAGTATATTTTATATTCTCAATTATTTGATATTAATTTCAATAATTATGTTGAGTTATAAGTTCTAATCTCAATTGATGCTACTACAATTCATTCATCGTTCGTTCTGAAAATAGGCTTATCCCACAGATGCCTCATGGAGGGAATGTTTGCAATAGTTGCCACTCTTGGAATGCGAGATGGAAACGCGATAGTTGCCACTTTTGGAAACCGAGTTGCAACGCGATAATTGCCACTCTTGCAAAGCGAGTTGGCAACGCGATAATTACCACTCTTGGAAAGCAATTTGGCAACGCAGGTTTTATTTTCTGTTTTATTAGGAAGATGCCCCAGCCCATCTTGTCCCGAGATCGCCATCACGAGTAGAAGAGGCGTAAGAAAATCCACTCCCATATCGTGGTTGTCATCAGAGGAGACAGAAGGTCAGTATAATACTAAATACACTACAGTTATAACACTTTCACTGCCTCGTTTGTCTACAGGCCGATAGCGTGACTGCTGATCATAACGTCTTGGGATTTAAATCCCGAGTTGAGAATTTCTCAGTAGCAGCTCGAAGTCCTGAAGTTGGCGAAATTTCACCCTAACGCTCTCTTGACACGTGACTATAAACTTCAGTAGCCACTTACCATTAGGTGGATTGTACCGACTTCAAGGGACTACTGGGCACAGGCCTTCCCCCATTTCTGAGACGGATTAAGACTTCTATCAACTTTTTCAAAAATAGCAAAACGCCTACCAAGCTATCACATATACACACACACAATAAACATACATACACATATAAGAATATGCAAAAGAATATGCGCAGTGGCTTGGCAAAGAGTTGGAGTGCTAGGACCACGAATTCGTATCCCACATGGACACGACAAGTATTTGTATAGTCTATAAATGATTGTTCCGAATCTGGATGTTTATTCTTGTCAAATTTATGTATGTAAGCTACCCGCATGATACAGAAGAAAATTCTAGTGTGGGGGTAACTTTAAAAAAATAAAAGAAATATAATATAATATGTAAACGGATGGCATTAAGCAAAGATTAGCCAAATTAAAATATTCAACATTTTCTACATCTGTTTGAATTAAATGTGTGAGTAAGTCCTCGAGGCTCTAATTAAGAAAACCGCCGGTGCTCCTAGCGATCTCTGTATAGTTCTAATATTATGCTTCTATTATTTAAATAGTATATAATATGCACAGAAAACTTTTTTATAGATTGACAAATGTATTAAAATATTCTTTTAATATTTCTATTGTAGTTGTATTTTTGATAAGTTTAATATTATTTTTTAGTCTTCTTATAGAAAAGGATGTACTCTATCTAAAATATAATTAAAATATTACTTCGTACTTACTCCCAATTATTGTTGATAAATATATATATATATATATATATATATATATATATATTGTAAATAAATATATTATTAAATAAATAAATATATTGTAAATATGTTTGTATGAAACTATGCTTAAAATGTGTGTATTACGTATTATTAAAAAATTGCCTATGCTACGTAACAGGTATAAAGTATAATATTTAGGTGTTCTTTTTATAGAATCAGGGTGACAAACGAACACATATTCCACCTGATGGTAAGTGGATACTGTGACCTATAGACATCTACATGTATCCTCGGTTAAGAATGAAAATGCAGATTGCGTTGTCACTCCTGAGGACTAAGATGGAATGCCTCGTTTCCAGTAAAAAGGGTCTCCAGATTTCAACATTCACCATACGAAATACAGCAGCATTAAGCTGCTATTATAGGCTGGTATTATGTTAGAGCGTGGTCCTACCCCGGCAATGGCAAGGCAATGTATAGGGGAGGCCAATGTTCATCGGTGGACCTTTGGTAGGCTTTAACGGGAACGGCAATTAGTTTGTATAATATAAAATAAACTATGTGTATATCAGCGTAAATTGTTTTCATATCCTCTACGACCCGACCCTTTTATCCTATACCTGATCCGGATCACTTCACGTGTAGTTTCTGGTTTATATAGG
The DNA here is from genome assembly GCA_029286625.1 of Parnassius orleans. Lineage (NCBI taxonomy): Eukaryota > Metazoa > Arthropoda > Insecta > Lepidoptera > Papilionidae > Parnassius > Parnassius orleans. Next base: position 39,840 of record JAGSMP010000974.1, read on the forward strand.
GCTAATTACACTAGCTCCATTGTTGCCTAAATAGCGTGTCATTCACATTTCATGGTAGATTTTAATGTATGGTCAAATTATTATAAAGGAAAATAAAATATGATATATATATTTAAATTAATGAAGTTGAAGTGTCTGTCTGTAATATTGTAATAATAATAGGCTTATCAGCCAGTTCAGTCGCGCTTATCATTACACCTCTAGACCAACGAGGCAGTCAGAAAATATAGTAGGTGAAACTATTATATTTTAATAAAGGCTGACTATGGTGTGAAGTTTTTAATCAAAGTAGCAAAAAATAAAATAATAACTCTATACACGACACTTGAGCAATGCCAGGAGGGATCTAGGTCATATTTTATCCAAAAACATGAAGTTTTTTTTTTTGAAAAGTTAAATATTGATAAAATAAATTGTCTTTGATTATCTTAAATCTAAATAACGCCACATTAACATTGAAGGCTCCGTGGCGCAGTGGCTTAGCAATGAGTTGCTGCATTAAGGGCCGCGGGTTCGAATCCCGCACGGAACAAGTATTTCTATGGCCTACAAATAATTGCTACGGGTCTGGATGTTTGTCCTTGTGAAATTTTGTAAACTGCCCCCACGACACAGGAGAAAATCCTAGTGTGGAAGTAACGATTAATCCAAACACAACAAATTAATAGATCCTACCCAGACGAAGAGCCGTGGTAGCTCAGATGGTTAGCGCTCGCTGTAAGTTTCACAGTACGCGACCCGGGTTCGATCCCCGCCGGCACCAATGAAATTGTTAATTGCAGTTTTAAGTGCTGATTTATCACGTGCTCGGCGGTGAAGGAAAACATCGTGAGGAAACCTGCATGTCTGAGAAATCAAAAAAAAATATTTCGAAGACATGTGAAGTTCGCCAACACGCATTGGGGCAGCGCGGCGGACATTTCCTTGCCCTAAAACCCTCTCAGAAATGAGAGGAGGCCTGTGCCCAGCAGTGGGACGTATATAGGCTGTAACTTTACTTTACTTTACTTTACCCAGACGAAGCCGAGGCGGGTCGCTAGAGGTAAAACAAATTTATAATAAAAAGAAATGTAAGGAAAAAAATATCTATGTGTACTTCACTGACTATAAAAACAAGTACAATTACTGACACGTATAAACAAGGACACTTATGTAGATGACTTAATGTTATTATTAATATTTTTTTAAATAATAATAATAATAATATACATGAATTAATATTAAGATCCCATACCAGCCAAACTTTTAAATTAATCCAAATTAAAATGAAATCAGAAAAAATTAAACCTGAGAAAACACCGTCCATCATATCATTGAAAGAAAGAAGAAAGAAACATCTTCATTTGAGGCTACATTATAAAAATTACACCATGTATTAATATTACATCATCATTAATGCAGCAACAAATTGGCATCCGACTCAGCATTATGCTGTCAAGTCAAGAACTCACGAGCAATCGCTAAATATGTTTCGTCTTTATGACATTTATGTTAAAATTGATAAAATAAAGATTACAATAAAATGTAATGCGATGATACTAATAATATTAGATCTTTATCTTTGAAATTGTCGTTTTATGAAGAGAGTTTTTTCTATATTTATTTCTCAATTAAAGTAATTAATCAAAGTAATCACCCATGTAATCGATGCATATTTGCCATCTTGAAGAAATCAACTGGACGGGAGGCAACAAATTCTTAAAAGGCATTTTATACTGCCTCTCGGAAATTGAATTCTTTCCCGCCAAAATGTTACTTAAATTTTGGAAAAAGGTAGAAGTCTGCAGGCGCAAGATCTGGTGAGTACTGCGGATGACGGAGAGCTTCGAACCCCGGCTCTTGTAACTTGGAGACCGTCTTTTGTGCAGTATCGTGTATATTATGATACCAATACCACACTACACAATACGCCTAGGGTATATCTAGTTGTTTGATTTGTTTGTATGATCTGTGTAACATGTCGCAATGATTGTGATTATGAACTATCTACAATCTTTTATCAATATTAACTTTAATGTTTATAAATTGTAGTTACCATCTAATTTTGTTTTAAATTTTTAACGTAATAATGTGATATAAATGTGTTTGCTAAGTTAAGTTTCTCATGTAAGCATTTTATTCTTTTTGAGAAATAAATATCTTAAACCACAAACAGTAGACTCTGCGGTGGCTGACCGCTAAGACTCGATAAGATCTCGCTAAGATGGAGGGAGGAGTTCTTCAAACAAGGTAAGACACATCATTTTTATTTTATTATGAATCTTAGCTATTTATTTTTAACATCTTTGATATAATGATTTATAATTTTACTCGACCATTATACATTTAAATAAAATAAGTTTTTACGGATTTTATCGCGTATGTAACTTATTTTATAATCCTCGATTCCTCGAATCGCCGCTCGGGAAGTCTGCAGTCTGTGAACACGTACAAGATCACCCTGGTCACTAGATCAGATTTTATAGTCAACAAATCCTCGAACATCGATTCCTTACAAGGATGATTCGCGAAGATATTTGAAATAAAACACCAATGCAATTAATAACTTGGCTAAGCGGCGGATCGAATTCGGGTTGACCAAAATGAATAGTTTTAATCAGGAGCTGTGGTTAACTATCACATTGGGACGTCGAATCTTTATTTTTTTTCTATTATTTGTCTTAAAGAAACTGTGAAAGCCAAAAGATTAACAGCACTAACTTCTCGAAAAAGAAGAGAACGAAGAAGACCTCACTAAAAACTGACTGAGTAAAATTTTACTCCGGCGCTTTATGACTAAAATTTGTTTCAATTTACGTCATGAAATCGTTCATAAAATCAGTTTTTATTAACTCGAATATGATAAAAATATACATTTTTATCATATTCATTTAATTTCAAATACAGAAAAAAAGGCATTAATCTTTGCAGCCAAGCAAGCTCAATTTAAGCAACCTCTTTATCAATTCAGCTCGTTCGGTAGAATTAAGACCCGACCTCGATTTTCCATTACAATGATTTACGCGGTGGACCTTTGCTGCAGCGTATTTTGGAGTCGGCAAGAATGAGTCGGCTCGACCGGGGAAGGATCGCGCTCTCACAGATTAGTTGCGTAAATAATTCCATAAGGTTTCTGCGTTTTGTATGGTTGTGTGAACCACGTGGTAGAGCCACACTGCAGATTTATTATGTTTGTAGCTAAAATGGGTCGGTTCGACTGGGGAAAGGCTACGCTCTATCTAACACCTCTTAATGCTGCTGTGTTTTGAATGGTCAATGGAGAGAACAGGCGACCTTTTATTGAAAACGAGCCATTCCATCTTGCTCGTTAGGAGTGACAAAACATCTGCATTTTTAATATTATTTGAGGTTAAATGTAGATGTCTATTGCATAGCATCCGATTACAATAAAGCTCGTTTGACACCTTTAGTCCATACTTAACCGAAGGCTCTTGCTCAGATTTTACAACACGTTTGAATTTCGACTCTTCATGTAATTTAATTAAATATATATTTTCCTTCGAAGTAAGAAATTAAAATATCATTTGCCATATATAGTATTTAGTCTTTTTTAATCTACTACCGTTTTGGAATTTTCCAGTTTCAGGTTCTCCTGACCGGAGAAGAAACTTCAATGGTATCATCCTTTTTGTCATCTTCTTAAGATTTTAATTAAAACACATTATAATGTTATAATGAAAATGAAAATGAAAATATTTTTTATCATGTGGGTGCGTAAGAGGTGACAGAAGGAAACTGAAAGAGGAGATGGGCAGCATCTACCTGATAAACATATGATAAAATTGCGATTGCCAGCCCGCCTGGTAAGCATGACAACTATCTCAAAATCGGGAGGGCTGTTCAGCATTGGATTTTTGATAGGCTGTAATTAATGAATATAGACTTCGATAACTCAAGTGTGTTATATGATAGGCCACAAAAGGACGTTAAAATCTAGAGCTTATCAGTGTCTTGCTAACCCAAACACACTAGCCACTCCCTCCCCCCAGGATTAATCGTAAATAGATGCAGGTGCCTATGGGCTACAATATCCTAATACCATCGGATACTCTCTGTTCATTTATAATCTTTACATTAATAAAATAACATGCATGTTAAGTCTTGTTTAGTTGTTCTTGGATTCGAGATGGGTCATAGACTCATAGATCATAGCTAGTATATTCTGCTACTGGCTGCATGGTACACAACTGTTCTGAACGTATTATGACAATATTATGTAGGATAAGCTACACACGTAAGTTATAAGAACACGACAAAAGACCATTTTTACTGGAAACGAGGCATTACATCTTAGTCCTCAGGGGTGGCAACGCATTTTGATTCATAATTGTATGATGAAGATGTCTATACGCCATAGGATCCACTTACCATCATGTGGAATGTGCGCTCAATTGTCACAATATTATATAAAAGAATATTCGAGTTAATGCAGATTAATTACATTCATATGATTACAAGTCAACTGTATGTAATATTTAACTGTGCTTTCTACATATTGTGACCCATATTTCTGTTAATAATTGTCGTTTGTCCCTTGTATTTAAATCGGTATATAATATTTCCTTTTAAGCATTCATCTGATCCCTGCGAAGGCCTTTTTCCCCGTGAATCAGGGTCCTTTGTGACAGAGCTATTTAGAAATATAAATAAGTATGAGTTCAGAATACTTTTTGCAAACTGCCCTTTAATAAATAAAAAAGAATACCTTATAGGTACGTCGATATGTCGCGAGTATTATTATTATAATGAAATATAAAGATAATTACTGTTCGCGATGAACAAAAGAAAGAAATCGTAGATCGATTCATCTTAGATAGATTTGTTTATATGTTTGAGATATTACAAGGTCAATATTTAAAAATGTATATAATAAAACATAGTTATTATTCAATATATTATATAATTGAGGAGATACGACAAAGGGGTTCTTTTTAGCGGTAAACGCGCAAACTTGTGTCTTCTGGGGATTGAATTGGACTAGATTTAGTCACCCCCAATCCGAGACTTTGTTTTGCAAAGACTCGACATCATACACAAGTTTGTTCCGGTACTCGGCGACGTTTTCCCAGTGCTGTCATCTGCATAGCAATGAATGTTACCAGCTTTGCAACATATCATTGACATGCAAAAGAAACAGCGTTGGTGACAGCACGCAGCTTTGTGGAACACCAGCGTTAGTAGGCTTGTAATCAGAGCATGCACCGTCTACTACGACCTTGATCCTCCGATCAGCAAGGAAACTGGTGATCCAATTGCACAATTTCTCGAGAAGCCCATAGGAAGGGAGCTTCGAAAGAAGCGCTTTGTGCCAGACCCAATCGAAGTCCTTCGCTATGTCCAAACTAACAGCCAATGCCTCCCACTTGGGCTCTACTGCCTCCGCCCATCTATGAATCAGGTAGACCAGAAGATCACCAGCTGATCGACCCCGAAGAAAACCGTATTGGCGGTCACTAATCAGCTGGTGATCCTCAAGGTACCTCATGAGCTGGCAGTTCCTAATAGACTCCATTCGTTTGGAAAACAAGGAGGTGATGGCGATAGGCCTGTAGTTGGACGGGTCTGAGCGGTCGCCTTTTTTAGGGATCGGGTGGACCAAAGCTGTCTTCCATGAATTCGGGACTACGCCTTGGGAGTAGGAGTACCGGAAAAGACGCGTTAAAACCGGTGCCAACTCCGGAGCACACGTCTTCAACACAATGGGAGGGACTCCATTAGCCCACTCGACTTGCTGACGTCCAGGGAGAGGAGTGCTTTGCGAAGCGAGCGCTGCGTAAACCGCACATCCAGCATGGAGCACTCACACCGCGGGATGGTCGGCGGAGTGTTCCCCCCGTCATCTAGAGTCGAGTTGGATGCAAAGAGAGAGCCTAACAGATCGGCTTTCTCCTTTGCGGCATGGGCCAGTGAGTCGTCCTCTCTGTGCAGAGATGGAAGAGATGGACAGAAGTTCCCTTGGACAGCCTTGGCGAGAGACCAGAATGCACGGGTTCCCGAAGGAAAGTGAACTAGCTTCTCGCCAATTCTACCGATTTGCTCAGAGCTTGCCTTGGCAATGACTCTTTTGAAGGACCTGGAGGCGGAATTATACTTCTTTTTAAGAGCGCTGGTGCTTACATCCCGAGACGTTGAAGCCTCAGTCCAGGCCCGGTAGCACTCCTGCTTATAGCGTAATGCTATTTTACAGGAGCGACCAAACCATGGCTGGGATCTGCCTCCGATGGGCACCACAGAGGATGGAATAAAAAGTTCCATACCCTGAAGTACCACATCAGCAACAGAATCAGCAACAACGCAGGGATCTTATAGATCGGGAAGATAGGATAGGATGCAAAAAAATTGCAGCATGCAGAATTCAACCGCGACGTTAGTGTGAGTGGCACCTAAATTAGCGTCGACGGAATATCTGATATCAGTCCGGATGAGAGGTCAGCAGAAGGTCCAACAGGGAAGGTGCATGATCTTCCACATCTGGAATCCGCGTAGGCGAAGTAACCAGCTGTGTCAGACCATATGCCAAAGCAAAGTCATAAACAGATCTCCCCGCATGATCGGTTAAACGTGAACCGAGCCATCCGGCGTGGTGGGCGTTAAAATCGCCAAGGATCACGATCTCTGCGGATGGCATCTGCTGCAACAAGGAATCTGTAGCCATTTGGACGTGGTCGATGAGTCGGTCTGTTTCGGCATTACCGCTATGGGACCTGTAGAGACACCCGTAGACGCGGGTATGTTCTTCGCTGTCTACGCGCAGCCATAGGATGGACAGGTCCGTACCTTCAAGACAGCCGAGGCGTCGAAAACCGATGTCCTCTCTGACATATACGCAAACTCCAGCCCGGGGCACAAAGGAGTGTTCTAATTTGTACCCCGAGTAAGAGAGGTATGAAGTATTAGACGGAGAGGACACCTGAGTCTCTGTTTAAAAGAGTTCGCCGTCTCTAGATGGAAGTGGACAACGTTATGGGAATTAGCCTCCGGCCACCTGCACTCATCAAACGAAACGCAGAGGTAAACCTCTACTTAACGCTGGTATTCTGTGAGATCGTGATACCACCGCTTCGAGCCGGCCCATCCGTGTGACATCAAAGCTGCCGCATGGCTCTACCATTATTTTTATTCGTCTGAATTTACAGATTTACAATTATATTATTCATGGTGTTGTGCTTGTGCCTTGTTTGATTGGAAATAAAATGGGAATGTGAGAATAAATATGAGTGTTGGGTGTGGGAATGGCGTGAGTATTTGTAGTGTGATCGGTTGAATGTACGATAATGTATGGCTCTATACAATAAACATAATATTAAGCGCCTTATAATAAATGCAATAGGATCGACTGTCGATTATCTGGCGTCGACATCCTCCCGGCCGTTGAAAGCTCTATTTAGCTTTTAACAGGTTTCTTCTGATGAAGTAGGTAGAAGACAAATCTTATTAAGGGCTCCCCTTATTGTACCTTGGGATGTAGAAATATCTGCGACTCGAGGAATACCATCGTTGCCCGGAAACAGTTTGGCTATGCGGCCCAAGCGCCAGCATAAAGGGGGCAGGTTGTCCTCTTTTATTAAAACGAGATCATTGAGCTCTAGATCTCTCGAGCACTGCTGCAGCTCAGCAACATATTCCTTGTTCCAACGCTGCCAGTGTTGTCTAGCCTGCTCCAGACGCTGGTAGCGGTCGAGGCGATTAGTATTGCAGTCCATGAAGTCTGGTGATGGTAGCGACGTAAGTGGCCTGCCGATTAAAAAGTGAGCAGGGGTGAGAGGTTGTAGGTCGTTAGGGGACGGACTGAGAGGGCAAAAGGGGTCAGCTGTTGAGGATAGCCACAATTTGTGCAAACAACGACGACAGTTCCTCAAAAGTTAGATGCGAATTGCCTAGGACACATTTAACATGATATTTTGCCGACTTTATCCCAGCCTCAGCTAACCCATTAAAGTGAGGAGCGTACACGGGAGAGAACTTGTACTCTATACCGTAACGAGTTGCAAAGTCACAAATAGAGTCGCGTTGTCACTGTAAAAAAAAAAGATATTTCCTTGGCAGCGGTTACAAAATTACGACCATAACGGTCGTGATTTTGTGACCGTTATCACAATAGATTATTTTAGGAATCCCTCTGCGAGAGATAAACCTTTTTAATGTTAGAATAAATGCCTTCTTAGACAACTCACTTACCTCTTCAAGGTGGATACATTTGTATCGGAAGCATATAAAAATACACAAATAGCATTTCGAGATTTCTATCCTCTACCTTTGCGGTCTGCAATTAAAAATGGTCCAGTAAAATCAGTAGAAACAGTGGCAAAAGGAAAATTAGTCTCTACACGATCATTCGGCAGATTTCCCATAATATTTGATAGAGTTTGACCCCAAATCTTCGGCAAGTAAAGCAATTGCGTACAACCTTCTAGCTTGTCGTCAGCCCCAATAGGCCAGTAGCGATCCCTAAGAGACGCAAGTAGTTGCTGAATGTACAAGAGACGCTCATGCTCTGCTAAAATATTAGTTTGGTTAGTGGATGGTCAGACTTGTGTAGAATGTGATGCCTTTATCGTAGGAGTAGCTCGAGGAGGTATACGACCTCCAACTCTAAGCAATCTTTCACTCAGTCTATAAATGGATTAAGGGAAATTAAAGCTGCCTTTGCTGGTAAGCTTTTATTGTTTAGCAGACGATCTAGTTCGTCAGGAAAAGATTGCTTTTGCGCAAATTTTGCAAGTAATCTAGTTGAGCTTTCAAGCTCGTTACCTTGGAGAGTTCCAGTTACCTTAGTTCGGTTAGAACAATTGTGTATGAATCTTAAGACTGTTGCATAAAGCCTTTGAAGTTTATGAAATTTTGAAAATTTTGTAAAATCGATAAATGGTGCTGCAGGCACAATCTCCGCCGCCAAAACGGAGCTCTATTTTTGTTCAGGTAAATTTGAGAAATCAGGCGTGGTCATCGCAGGCCACGAAGATTCTGGCTCTAGAAGAAAAGGCGGTCCATGCCACCATAAGGATGGTTGCGTAGAGGATATGTCCTTTAAATCTACACCTCGTGTGGCGAGGTCTGCTGGGTTTAGAGTAGTGGGCACGTATCGCCACGATGTAGACTGTGTTATATCACCTATTATATGCGATTGGCCACAAATGTTTTTGTTTTGTTGGGCGTATAAATCCAACCCAGAACTACGCGTGAATCAGTCCAATATATATGACGATTGATAGGACGGTGTAGAGCTTTAGTTACAGCAGAGCTCAATTGTGCACCCCATACACAGGCGCATAGCTCGAGCCTTGGTATTGTAGTGGCCTTCAAAGGGGCTACACGTGCTTTAGCGCATAATAAGTGAACTTGAATCGATCCATTTGAATCAATAGACCTTAGGTAAATGAAAGTTCCGTAAGCTTGCAAAGCATCACAAAAACAATGCATTTCAATTAGGACATTATTATTAGTAAGAGTTAGTCTAGGTATTCTAAGTTGTGAAAATATATTAATATTATTAGAAAAAGATTTCCAAAATTTGTAGATATCATTAGGCTCTGGTTCATCCCATCCTAATTTTGAAGCCATAACCTTTGTAAAATAATTTTAAGTTTAATAACATATAGAGACAATAGTCCTAGAGGATCAAAATTTTACTAATACAGGAGAGAATAGATTTTAGTGCAATAATATTTATAGGTAATTGAAATGGAAAATGTAGTTCATCTGAAGCGGGACACCAACCAATGCCTAGAGTGCTAGAGGAATTGCTGATAATTATATTGCCTTCTTCAGAGCTATTAGTATCTGGCAAATGATCGGGTAGGTTTGACCTATATTTTCTTAAATGAAAACAACCTTTAGCTAATTTATCGGACACTGAGCGTTGAATATAGCGTAATTCTTGTGGTGAATCACACCCCGTTAGGATATCGTCACAGTAGGTGTCATTCTGAACAATAGATTTTATTTTAGGGTCAGCACATTCTTCGCCAAGTTGCCAAATGTACCTAGTAGTAGGAAAAGTAGCTGAAGAAAACCTATAGGGCACTATTTTAAGTCGCAGAGTGCGGAGAGGCTCGTTTTCATTGTTTCGCCACAAAATAAGCTGCAGATCACGATCTGCCTCTCTCATCGCCACTTGTCGAAACATCTTCTCTAAGTCACCTGAGATTATAAATTTATGAAGACGCAATCTTAACAAGATGTTAAATAATGAAGCCTGTATAGTAGGCCCTACCATTTGGAGATCATTAACTGATAGTCCGGAAGTAGTGCTAGCCGACGCATCAAACACGACCCGCAACTAAGTTGATTCGCTCTTGTTCTTAATCACAGGATGATGATGAGGTAGGAAGTAGGCGTTGGTAGGCCTCTGGATAGGTGCTTCATATAGATGCCCGAGAGCGGCATATTCATTAATAAATCGGTGTGGGCTAATTTTAGGTCAGGTTGTTTTTTAAAGCGTGATTCTAGGATTAAAAACCTTTTTTTGGCTAGTTGATGTGAGTCGCCTAAGCATTCTCTATCATTTCGAAGAGGGAGACCTACGCAAAAACGACCATTATCTAGACGAGTAGTAGTGGCGAGAAAGTGCCTTTCACAAAGCCTTTCCTCTTCACTGTAAGGTTTAGATAGGGGAAAACTTTCCAATTCCCAAAATTGGGCTACCTGACGCTCTAGGTTAGTTCTAGGCGCATTCCTTTAGGTGAGCATGATAGGAGCTAATAGAATTTTTAAACAATTTACATTGTTTCGATTGGACGAGCATAGAGCCTCCCACGAGCCATCCAAATTTAGAGCTACGCAGGAAAGGGCCCTTATCACTCAGTGAGTGCTGTTGAGATCCTAAGATTTAAAATAGTTAAATAAAGGAACGAACAATAGGGTATTTCACTCATTTTCAAAAAAGTGTTTTAAATGAATCCTAGAGTGATAATGAGCCACTATAATTTTTATATAATTTTTTAATACCGAATAGTGCCATAAAAATTACTTTTAATCTATCGTTTTAAATTTTCGTGAAAACGACCGCCATGCTTGTTCAACCTGAATTTTGCCTGTTTTTGAGGAATAAATACTTTTTGATGTTTAATAATGAGTCATCTATATCATTGTTGTGTTGTGCCTGTGTTCTGTGAAGATCACATTAATGTAAGTATAACTTATATTTAACTATCGTTTATACAAAACAAAACATCATGACATGATAGGTGCATGACCTATTGCAAGTCAAATTTTGTAATAGATTAGGTTAATCGCTCGTCTGTCCCGCCCTTTGTGGGCCATTTTGACAGCCCTTGCAAGTGCAGTGCAGTGTTTTACTTAATTCGTGTTTTCTTCTATTATATGGGAATAAGTCAAAGTCAAAGTCTTTATTTGCAGAATAAAATAATGACATGGTTTGTACAAAAAAATATAACAAAAAGTTTTTCTCACCTAAGCTTATATTATAATATCTATAACATTAGTGCTAAAAGCGAAGTAATAAACTTGCTTTGATTTCAAATCCCATAAATATTATTGCATGTTTTATCTGGAAAATTACACACAATATTAGATTATGGGTTCTGTTAAACGAATTCGAATTAATAGAATAAAGATTAGTACTCTCTGCTTTTACGAATCCGTCTTCCATGATGCCTTTTCAATAAAATTCGGAACAAAACTCAACAATCGTAATGATAACTTGAAAAATTTCGAAATAACGCTAGTTCTCTTCACCAGTGATGTCACGGCGGTATCTAATATGGCGGACAGTGTTTTGCAGATTTGAGAGACATATAAAAAAATATTCTTAAAATTCAAATATAAAATTTATAATGATAAATAGGAATCAATATTTTCGTTTACTTTTACAAAATCTATCATAAATATAAATTTTGGGGATCCTGCCTTCTCGCCGAAAATTGTTTGGATTATCTTGCCACAACCAATTCGTCTATTTTTCACTTTGACAACTAACGATTGTCAAATTTTTGTATGACAACGTTTCATTTGGTAGAATTATTGTTGTTGATTATATTGACACAACACGTTCAGGGCACTTATCATTTGTCAAATCCTTCACTAGGCCAGACAACTTTTAGACGAATAACTTTTTGTCTGTGTAACAGTTCCCTTTTCGTACATTTATATTATGATAAAAAATAAACTAATTTTTAAATGCAATTTTTATTTAAGAATTACAAAAAAACCTTAATACATTAAATTCGCAGCAATGCACATTAATAATTTATCCTCTGAATATGAAGATTTGTGTTCAAGAATTCTGTTGATTCTTTCTTCTTTTTCCAAGTACTTTTTCTTGTTCTGGTGGGCACCTGTTAATATATTTTTTATTTCCCCCTCGTTGGCAATGGTTTCCTTTATTAATTATTTTATCAATTCATTCATTCTGTGTTCGTTGTATATTCATTTTGTTTGTTTCATAGCAGTTCCAAAATCTAGGCTGATATTTAGGTTGTGTCGTTGATGTTCCGTGTACATAATTCTTTTCGCACCAATGAGCTAATTGTTGCCAATCTGGATCTTTAAAACTTTTTACGATACTGTTGAAATATACGTATATTTCAGATACCTCAAGAAAATTGAGTGCTAACAAACACTTCATCTCTTTTTTAAACTGTTTGTCGTTTGCATAGTGCCATTATAAGCAGACCAAACGTACAATTGGCAACTGAGTTGGGAAATAAAACAAAATTATGTGATAAGTTGGCAAATTATTATTCGGCGAAATAAAATTCTGCTAAACGTTAATTGTACGGTGATAATCTGCCACAATTTTTCGGCGAAAAGGCAGAGATCCATTTTTGATTTTTTTTTTTTATGTGGTGTGTAATACCCTATTAGTAAAAGTAAAAATATCAATACGGTACAACTCCTCGCTTATCTTGAACCGGTTCGGGCCAGCTGATCGGCGCACGAGCAATGGCCGCCGCAGACTCAGGTAACCACAACGAGACAAAGGCTGACGTCAAAAAGTCGCCTTGGGCACGCGCCGCTACACTGGAATTGAGTTGTAATAATGCTAAATATCTAATACACAACAGTTAATAATTAACGAGGAGGCGATTAGCGTATGGAAAGGTTGAGAGCAATTCGTAGTTAAGAATAGAAATAGGCATGAGTGCGTAAAATGCAAATTAAATATTTAAAAATAATTATTTATTCTTTAAATATGTGGTAGTTTAATGAACTAAGGACTTACAGTGCTAGCTATTTAGTGAACTTTAATGTAATGAAAGTTAGTAGTATAATTATAAGCATGACTTGCAAAATTGGATGCAACTTTTATATGTTCTAGCTGTAAAAAGTAAAGTAAAATTACAGTCTATATACGTCCCTGCTGGGCACAGGCCTCCCCTCATTTCTGAGAGGGTTTAAGGCAAGGAAGTGTCCTGCACTGCCCCAATGCGTGTTGGCGAACTTCACATGTCTTCGAAATATTTTTTTCTTATTTCTCAGACATGCAGGTTTTCTCACGATGTTTTCCTTCACCGCGAGCACGTGGTAAATCAGTACTTAAAATTGCAATTAACAATTTCATTGGTGCCGGCGGGATCAAACCCGGTTTGCTCGCGTACTGGAAATTTACAGCAGTGTTCTAGCTGTAAGTACACTTATTTTAGCGCTTATAAAGGCTTTGGGAAAAATTTACAAAATAAGCGGAAACAAGCTCATCAGAAATGAAATTAGGCGATAGTTTGCACAACTTTAGAAAAACTAGCGACACTATTTGCCTAGAATTGGTGGACAAATAGGATATAATCGGAACGGGCTCACAGTTATGAGCAGGCAGGCGTTGCTGAGCCGGAGTAGCGTAGCTCCGACCGCTGGGTGCTGTCTGCTTGAATAGGCGTGAGGCTCCAAGTGGTTGAATTAGCATCTGCGTGGCTCGGCGAAATACGATCTAGCTGCACGGTGAACAGTGTAGTCCTAACTTGCTGCTGGTAGTAGCCTGGGTAATCCAGGTACTGCGATGCTGACGTGGCGTTGACCTTCTGGTGTCCTTCCTCCATTGACTCACGTACTCAAAAAAACCCGTTTTAGTAGCAGGTCCTGTCACGATCGCCATTTTTTATACGCGATGAACAAGAAGAAATCTTAGATCTTCTAAAAGATTTATTCGTCTGAATTTACAGATTTAACTATATTATTTTGGTGTTGTGCTTGTGTCTTATTTGGTTGGAAAAAATAGAATGTGAGAATGAATATGAGTGTCGGATGTGAGGGAATGACAAGGTGAGTATTTGTGTAGTGTGATTGGTTGAATGTACGATAATGTATGGCTCTATACAATAAACATAATAATAAGCGCCTTATAATAAATGCAATAGGGTCGTCTATCTTAAATCGACAATAACTTTTTGTTTTATACAAGTAAAGGTGACAAATGTGCACAATTATGTTCCTTAAATAGGATAGAAAGATTTCTAGTTTTTTTTAAATTAATACAGAACTAAAATAGTACTATATGGATATTACAATCAGTTTTACTAATTTGGAATTTTAATTGAACCCAAAACCTTAATTTCTTTGCAGTTAAAAGGATCTCCGGTTCTCAACAGTCACCATGAGCAGCATTAAATTGCTATTTTACGCTGATATTTTGTAGAGCATGGTCCTTTCGCGGTCAACTGACCCATTCGTATTACAATTATAAAACTGCAGCATGCCTTTAAAACTTTCAAATTCTTTCTCAATTTTTCTTACTCTAAATTTAAAGCGTTAAAATAATTATTTCTTATATTTACGCGAACACTACACAATGAATAAAACTATTTTTACGGATTATATCGCGTTTTATTAACTTTTTATTAATTTCCGACGTTTCGGGTGCTTCCCAGCACCCATGATCCTGAGGACTGAGGTGATTGACGTCCCGATGTCAGAGTTAATCCGGAGTACCTTCAGCTTTTAAGTTATTAATTTTGGTCCGATCTACGCAGAATGAACTAACTGTGTCTTGAAGTCTTGCAGTGTTGTCTTGGCTGGTTTTAATTTTATTAATTACAGGATCCCAAGCAGGTGGTATTACCAACCTCCCTCTCTGGAAATTAGGATGTTTTTTAATTTCAATAGCCTCACACATCATCCTTGGCAGGAATCGATGTTCTTTCGCAGAATCTGTGGTTTATCAAATTTAATGTAATGGCGGAGGCCCGTCTAGGATATGATCACAAACTGCAGACTTCCCGGAACGTTGGTGCTTCACGTCAGCTTTGTGTTCTTTTACGCGGGGTTTAATAGATCGTTTGCTATCACCGACCTATATATGACTATTTACCATCAGACAAAGTAACTGCATTTTAGATCATCTTAATTCCATAAACTCTAAAATTCAATTTACTACGGAGTTAGAGGCAAATAATTCTTTAATTTTTCCTAGATGTATTAGTCATTCAGAAATCCTAACAACACCATAGGTCACACTGTGTATAGAAAAAAGACCCATTACAAACCGATATTTAAATGGTGAATCCCACCATCATCCTTCACAGTTAGCTACCGTGGGCAAAGCTTTTATTTAGAGCATGAGGGATCTGTGACGCAACACCTGGCCGCCGAGCTTCAGCACGTCAAGCAGGTTCTGCACGACAACAAGCTTCGGGTCCCGCGCCTATGTCACAGTGACTGAGTAAGCCTGCCATCGAGCGTGTGTCTGCTGCCATATGTCAGAGGTGTCACAGACAAGATTGGCTACATCTTGAAGCGAGCCTATTACAACATTCTTTAAAGCCGCCAAAGAAGATTAGTCAGTCCTTACCATCCGTCAAGTGCAATATTCCTCTACAAGATGCAGGAGTGTACAAGCTTGATTGTGAATGTTGTCTCTCATATATAGGGCAAACAAAACGATCTATTAAAACCCGCGTAAAAGAACACATAGCTGACGTGAAGCACCAACGTTCCGGA
Source organism: Parnassius orleans (assembly GCA_029286625.1). NCBI lineage: Eukaryota > Metazoa > Arthropoda > Insecta > Lepidoptera > Papilionidae > Parnassius > Parnassius orleans. The sequence goes on from JAGSMP010000974.1 coordinate 55,731, forward strand.
AGTCTGCAGTTTGTGATCATATCTAGAGGCCCCCGCCATTACATTAGATTTGATAAACCACAGATTCTCGCGAAAAAGCATCGATTCCTGCCAAGGATGATACGTGAGCTATTAAAATTAAAAATATCCTAATTTCAATGAGGGGAGGCCAGAATTTTTACCACCTGCTTGGAATCCTGTAATTAATAAAAATTCAAACTTAACCCCTAGCATACCACTGCAAGACTTCAAGACACAGTCAGTTCATTCTACGTAGATCGGACAAAATTAATAATTAAAAGCTGAAGGTACTCCGGACTAACTCTGACATCGAAGTCAATCACCTCGGTCCCCCGTGACCATGTGCTGTAAGCACCGAAACGTCAGAAATTAATAAAAAGTTATTAAACCGATATAATCTTAAAAATAGTTTTATTCAATGCGTTAAAATAACTTGAAATAAGCAAACCAAGTTATTACAAATCGTTAAATTTGATCCGGCAATGTATTTTGTCGCCTTCCGTAAACAGTCTCCAGTATCGTAAAATCCCACAGGGCATATTTACAAAGGTCGATGTTCGTTCCGCATAATGGCAGATTTTCCCACTCGGCTCTAACTACAGCATTTACCGCTCAAATAGAAGATATATTAAGGCCAGAGGTGTAGTAAATGCTATTTACGAGAAAATATCAGAATTGACATAATGAGGCTATTCTAAATATTTTCTTTAATGATCATAGAACCAACAGCACGGTATAAATATAAACAGAAATTCTTAAATAATACTTAATACCAATCATAGGTTCTTACTTTATATACATGTACATACTAACGCTTGACAAATTAATTATATAGTGCTTAAATATTTATAACTTATCTCAAAAATAAGTTTAAACAAAAGATAGGCAATAATTTGTAACGGGAAAATAAGCACAGAAAGAAATACAATATTATAGTAATGAAATTTTATATAATATACTCGTACACATATCTTCACATCACTTGCGCGCGCGATTGTGTGTGTGTGTGTGTGTGTGTGTGTGTGTGTGTGTGTGTGTGTGTGTGTGTGTGTGTGTGTGTGTGTGTGTGTGTGCGCGCGTGTGTGTGCGTGTGCGCGCTCGCGCGCTTGTGTGTGTGTGTGTGTGAAAGAGATAGACAACTTGTATTTGTAATTGTTCAGAACAGAACAAGGGAGATAAAATAAAACGTCTGAGAACTGTTACAAGTAAGTATAATTATTTATTTATGATACAATTACATTAGGTACAATTCGGTTGCGTACAATTCGGTTGCGTACAATTCGGTTGCGTGCCCGTTAAGATATTTTTAACGCGTCGTAATAAACGTACAAGTATTTATATATTTGAATTGAGCTGGAAGTATATAATTATTATAAACAATTACAATTATTATAAACATATCATCTTTGGTAGTACCTAGTATAATAGATTATATATTATTTATTAAACACATAATGTATGTATATAAATTAAAGTTTATATTAACTGTCTGCAGCACAGATACTACTTTCACGTTCAAGTATTTAAATATTTATTTCCTCAGTATATGTACTGTAGTGTATGCGATTTAAATGAAACGACCGTACTGCCAGAGAACCACAGAACACAATTACTCTTTACCAGAGAACTGATTAATTACTGACTCTTTATTTTGAAGTACCTGTGCGCATATACATCATCCCCTTCCGCATTATTTTGAGAACCTAGTAACAACAAAAAAGGTAATTTATAATTCTAAAATTTTACTTTTTCTTGGTCTTAGATTATAACGGCAGCGAGGGATGCTTTGTTCGGTATCGCTTTGTGGCGGGGAAGGAACGGGCTTAGGTGCAACAGAAGTAGACTCTGGTTTGTCCCCGCCATCCTGTCGATCAGTAATCCCCTCCACCGAGACACTCTGCCGATCTGGCACCACCGCCTGTCCTCTATCCGCATTTAGCATTAAAGTTGGCTCACTGCCTTCCCATGGAGATGTCTCGGCATTAGAATGCGTATTCGTGGATGCTGTTCCGTCTGGCGGAGCGTTATTTTTATTATCCGGCATACCAACGGGAGGAGGTGCAGAGTAAGTTTTCAACGTATCTGGCTAGTAAATATTGTAAATTTTGTATATAAAGTCACAGCCTATACGTCCCATTGCTGGACGCATGCCTCCTAGTTTCTGAGATGTCTGTGGAGCAATAACGCCGCACAGCTCCAGTCCCTGTGGTGGAATTGACATTTTCATCGTCATATTGTTACAACCTAAATATAGTTATATTTAAGTTGAAGAAAATATCAATCTTTCGAAATTACACAAGAAAACAATCTTCAGTGAAATTCAAGTATTCCAACAAGACGGGAAAAATAAGCTGCGGTGACAAAAACGTGCTCACGTTAGCGGCCTTGATGTAAGATTAAAATTTTCCTTATTATTTCTACTTAAGCATTTAAAATACATTTTTACTGACAATATATTTATTATTAGTTTTCAAGTATTATATATAGGTAAAGGTAAAAGAAACGGATTAGTAAGTCGAACTGGCAATGGGCCGGCCATTTAGCTTAAAAGCGGACAACCGTTGGGGAAGAAAGATTCTCGAGTGACAGCCTCGTACCGGTAGACGAAGTGTAGGGCGTCCCGCCTCTAGATGGAGTGACGACCTGGTAAGACATGCAGGAAGTCGACGGATGTAGGTGGCTCAGGACCGCGTTTTGTTGCATTCCTTGGGGGAGACTTATATTCAGCAGTGGACTTGTGAACGGCTGTAATAATGATGGTGATGATGGTAAAGGGTAAAAAGTGCTACAATTCCGTGCAGTGGCGGTGGAAGAATATCCACTACCCATTATTGCTCCCTGGGTGTTGTTAGAGGGCGATAAACCAGGAGATGGGCTGCAGCATCTTCCTAATAACAACTCAAAATAATAAAAACTGCGGTTGCCAACCCACCTGCTAAGTTTGGCAACTATGACGAAACCCGCACTATGAGACAATCTATGGGAGAGGCATAGTTCAGCATTGGACATTTATAGGCTGTAATGGATGGAAGGGTCATATGAACAAAGGATCATATAATTCACCTGATGATAAGTGCATTATGCGGACAATAGATAAGTATCTATATTTATCTGTAATTAACAATCAAAACACGGATCCGGATCTGAACCCGGAACCACATGATCATCAGTCGCGCTGGTGATCACTAGACCAACTGCAGTACATTATTTAAATCCGAAATGCCTTTTTAAATCTAAAACCTTTCCACACCATAACGTTAACCTAGTTTTTTACGCTCTATTTCGTATTGTGCAAACTGTAGAAGTCCTTGCAAATGCTATGCCTCTTTATTCAGGTTCGAACCATTTAACTTCGCCCCTAATAACAGTCTAGTATGCCAAAAGCTCCACAGGGCATATTTCAACACCCGGACTACGTTCCGCATAATAGCGGATTTCCTCGCTCAGCTCTCTACTACAATACTCATTTTCAAATTGTTGGTAAATTTAGAACGGGGTGTCTAATTCTCCTAGAGTTTTATACACGTAGTTACATAAATTAATAGGGTATATTTGATTTGTTTAGTAATAATTGAGTCCCAAAAAGGCTTACTATTCGCTGCAATATAATAGGGGCTGCAGCATATATGGGTCAGCTCGACCGTGGAAAAACCACTTTCGTACGAATTTCAAAATGAAAAAGTTGCATAATACTGATGGTATTCGTATAGTGATTGAAGAGAACTATAGACGTATTTTACTTGTAATGGGGTATTAAATCTTAGTCCTCAGAGTTGGCAATGCCTCTGCATTTTGATTTCAATTCAAGGGTATAATATGTAAAGACACATATATTTATCCTGCCACAGCATTCACTTTATATGAGGTGTGACTTCCTCGTGTTGACTGTCTCTTTGTTTTAGTGGTCGTAAACTTTACTGATCCTGCGGTCCTAGGTCTGAGTCCCGTGTCGGGCTAAAATCAGTTATTGAGGTTTTCTGTCAAGAAACTCACAGTATCATTCCGGAAATAGGAAGTTGCCAGAGTTTCACCCCCGTGCTTCGAATAGCATTACTTATTTATTCTCACACATATTTTTGTGCAACAAATTATCTTATACTTTTCTCAAGTGATAAGTTTTCAAAATTATTTCTTAAATTTTTTAAAAAAGGTAACAGGAGAAAACATAGGGTCACTTCATACTATGTGGTAATTTTGTTCTCTAGACGTAAAGGTTATTTTGCTTGGTAGCGATGCCCTTCACAGAGTCTTGGTGTCCGAGCTCTATTACACGTACTGAGATTCGTATCCACATGACTGTAATTAAGCATATTCTAATATACGGATGAGAGGTTTGAACACTGCCAAAGAAAATAAAAACATGCGTGAGTGTCGTGGAAGACCGGTTGGAACGAAGTTCCTTTCGTGTATATTATTATTGATAAACGTATTATATTATTGATTAACAATTACAAATAAATTAATTACTAGAGTCTATTAAAATGAAGCGTCATTTAAAATAATATTTCTTTCAAGGCAAGATAAGAAAACGTGCGAGGGAGATGGATATTATTCCATCTCGCTCGTACTATAGAAAGGGGCTTGTGACGGAAAAATCTTACACTTTTTCTCGCCTGGCCCCCATCGATCCGTCAAACTTCGTTCCAATAAACTCCTTGTAGATCATTTTCAAAATCCTCTAACCTAAGCTGATGAAATCTGAAGAATGTGGGAATGAAGAGCTTGTGACTGAGCTATCGTAGTGACGAATGCTTAAAGATGCCGATGGCTCTTCCACCTAGAAACAATGGACGCAGATCAAGGTGTGAAGAAATCCTATCAGGTTTAACCGTCAGATCAATATTCAGTTAGTCGCCCCTGTATAACGCCGATTATTAACTGCTAGCTATGCTCGAAGTTTTACTTTATTATTCAATTGCAGTGACAAACGAACTTTCAATCCAACTGATGGTTAGTGGCTACTAGAGCACATGTACACCTGCAACTAACAATGTGTGTCTGACTGTGCTATTAACAATAGAAATCATTATGAACTAAAAATGTACTAAAGAATAATTTCAATTATTTATTTTGTAATAATTAATATTGCGTATGGTGCAAAAAACCGCATACAATAATTATAGTCGGTCGCAGGCCCCTGTATGTTTAAATAAAATAATGGAGTACACTTTGACACGTCCGCTGAAACATTAACGAGCGTAAAAAATACCGCAACTTGCTAGATTAATACGTTTTATAAAAAAATTCTTGCTTCGGTACTATGGAGCGTAACAAATGTCGAATTGATCTGTAAATTTCAAATCAGGAAAAGCCACTTCTATATGTATCTCGATTGTTTTAATAACTAGTACACAGTCCATCAGTTGTTAAGTGGATCCAGTGGCCCATAGACATCGCCATCTATCCTCGATTAAAATCAAGATGTAGATGCGTTGCCACCCCTGAAGACTGGAATGCCACGTTACCAGTAAAAGGTCTCCGATTCTCTACATTAGTTATAAGTAGTTTCACGCTGGTATTAAATGTCATAATACCAGCGTGAAAAACTATACAATATCCCCGCCGGTCGAGCCGATCCATTCGTGCTGCAGATATCATTTAGCTGCAGCGAGCTCTAACACTTTAAAATATGGTAAATGGTAAAATCTTTTACCAGATTGAATTGTATATTTTCAGTTAAATCAAGCAATGTGTACTCTTTGTACCGAACCGTGCGTAGATTTTAAAGCTCAGGGTAATACAGAAATTCATATGTTGTTAATGAATCCTTTTATATCGCCTTAATATATCATACAAATTGCAACATTACTGATTTTTTACTAATAAAGCTGTTAGGTGTTTTTTTATTAATCTTAAAGTTAATCTTTTATACTATTTGGTATTTTTGCATAAAATTGTTGTAAAGTTACAACCTTTATACGTCACACTGCTGAGTTCAGCCAAATATAATTTCTGAGAGAGTTCTGGAGCGATTAGTCGCCGCCACTCACACGTGTTGGCGCACTTCACATGTCCTTAAAACATTTTATTCCTCAATATACGGGTTTCTTCAAGCCGTAAGAGACGACAGAGAATCGATGACCCTTGTTTTTACTGATTTTATCGCGCTCAATTAGCAATGAACAGTCCCCTCTTGACCATGGGTGCTTTTCAGTACTCGAAACGTCGGAAATATATAAAAAGTTAACTAAGCCCAATAAATTCCGTTAAACTATGTTCATTCAATGTGAGCTCTTCGCCTCTGAGCTACTACTCTCTCTCTCTCGGCTCTGCCTGAGAAGAATATTAATTAATTTCTTTTCTTTTCTTTGTTTTATTTTACAAACAAGAAATCTTTTTTAGTAAATAATAAAAAGTCATTTTGTACCTAGGCTATTTTCTAAACTTAGATGAAACAGTGAGTGATAATCCACATACTTTACTTGTAATATACAAATAGTAACAAAAGAAAATTATCTTTATTCTTTATTGTACACACTGTAATTTGATAACAATTATTAAATATTCAAATAAGATGTACAAAGGCAGAGCTTAACCTAATAAGGTTCTCTTCCAGCAAGCGCTTTGGGAAAGAGAAATAATTTTATATATAAAGCAAGTAGGTAGCAGCGTGTGTTACTTAATAATTAACATTATAATTCTCAGTTGATAGATATTTTCTTTACTCTATTCAGAATATCAAGGAGAGCTAGCACATATGTCATGTGGAAGTAGTTCCATAGCTTGATACAGAGCTCCTCTAGGCATCCAAAACTAACATCAGCGTAGTCAGATGGGAAAGAGTGCTGAGCTAAGGTTATCTTAGTTTTTGGTAAAAACGTCTGGAGGCGTTTGAGAGATTGAAAAGAGTAGTTCACTTTTCTGCTAATCATATTAATGTGAGCAACGCAAGGCAAATTACTATCAAAGACAACACCTAAGTTCTTAGCAGTCTCTGTATATGGAATTTGAGTATTATCATCTTGTTACTGCAGGGATCTTCGAACGGTCTAATAAGTAAAGCATATGTGAGCTGCCGATAATCATTACTTGGGATTTAGTAGGGTTAACAAGAAGACCAAACGATTTTGCCAACTGCTACTGCTTAAGTCAGCATTCAGCTTATTAATAGCCTCGTCTATATCTTTGACTTTGAAATGACGGTATAATTGCAGTCGTCAGCATAGGGTGATAATGAGGAGAGAACAGTAGTAAGAGCATTGATGAAAATAGAGAAAGTGGAGAGAAAGAACACCACCCTGAGGAACACCCGCCGTAAGATCACACCACTCGGAAATCCTCCTCATGGCGGACACCTGCGAGCGACCCCTAAGGTGAAATTAAACCAAGAGATTACTGATGGTGAAATGTTTAGGACGAAAGAATACCAAAAAGTATGTCATAATCAACGGAATTAAATGCACTGCTGAAATCCAATAATGTTAAAATAGTAGGAGTCTTTGTCCATGGCCCAGCGAATATCACCAACATTTTAATCACAGCGCTGACTGTGCTATGGCCTGGACGAAAACCAGATTGAAAAGGACTCAGCAGGCTGTAGACAGTTAATAATTGAAGATAGTCTCTGACTATATTTTCTAGTACTTTAGATAAGATCGGAAGAATAGAAATAGGGCGAATTAGGATAAAGACGTAGGATTTGAAGTTTCTAGAAGGAGAATGATGAATGCCTTTTCCAGCAAGTCGGAAAATCGCCTCAAGCGAAGAAGAGATAATGTAGTGATAATAGGGACAAGTTCATTAGTGATAGGTTTAATCATTTGCATACAAAGATTTTCATAACCAATAGCTTTAGTGAAATAGATAAAAGGCATTTTTATGTCACCATCAGTAACTTTACTGAAATTAAAAGAACACACTTGGCAGGAATATTGGAGAAGATTAAGCGTAGTAGACTTAATAGAGTCATCAATAGAAATCGGAGGCTCAGAAAAGTGCCAGTTGAGTGCAGTCAAATCAAACGAGATATTAGAATCATTATATGATTTACTTATACAGAGTTCAGAAATTTCCACATCTGAGCGGAATGAGAATTTTCAACCTCATCATAAATATGTTTCTCTAGCATCGACATCTTACTACAGTGATTACGTAGTTTTAAATATGAACAAATTTTCATTAGTAGAATACTTCTTATAACGCCTCTTATCTCTTTTCTCTTTTTCTCTCTTTTATCTCTTTTGGACATTACTGTTTTTATAGACTCTGAAAGCCAGGGGGCTGGAAAGTGTTTAACCCTGACTCAGCAAGTGGTGCATATGTATCGAAAGTTTTAAAATTAGCTGATTAAGCATATACCTTATCATTACATCTTCGGAATTTAGAACGCTCCAGGTTAATTAATTTAAAGCTTCTTAGGAATAAATTTAGATTTGCGCCTAGGACGTTGAATTTTATAGGAGAAAGATAAGATCGTGGTGAAAAGACGCAGATAGTTGACCATGCGAAGCAACCTGGTCAGCATCAGAAACAAGAATAAGGTCTAAAGAAGGGATACTATTAGGCGAATGGTGAGTAGCAGAAATAGGAAGAATATGTAAATAAACAGATGACACCAGGAGAGCAATTTTGACTACGAAAATCATTTTTAACAGGCATGTGTTAAAGTCACTAAAATAATGGTATTATCATAAAGCGGAGTTAGATTTACAAGTTTTTTTTCTAAAGAAAAAATAATTTATATTACGAGAGGGATAAAGACCCCAAGCAAAGTCCTAGAATGATTAATAGTAATTTCAATAAATAAATGTTCAGCAAATGTGTGTATATATTGGTGTGAATGATCAACTATTTTATAAGAATGTCAGCTCTCAAATAGATTGCCACTCCACCATAACCTTTGCCGACCCTGTCATTACGTATAAGTTGAAAACCAGGAGACAATACTGTACCGACAGGTGCAGGCTTTAGAAAAGTTTCAGAAACAAGTATCATCAACATATTTAGAATCAAGGTTGATAAAAGATCAGCATAGTGAGCATGAATGCTTTGAGCATTAATATGGACTATATTAATATTATTACTATAATTGCAGAACACGATTACTAATTGATCATGTAAATGAGTGGAATCATCCTTAAGGCGCTTTTATATATTTTATCGGAAGAGCTAGAAGAGGAGCAAGAAAAGTAACTATCATCAAATTCTAAAATATCACACATGCTAATCCAAACTTTAACGGAACCTAAGCTATAACAACATCAATAAGATAAAATATATACTTGTATAATTTATAGTAAATAAATATTATAAAAGTCTGGATATAATACCTACAAAATAAATAATAATATCATATATATTATGACATATTATGAAACAGTAAGTATATTAAAATTAAAATTAAATTGCTAATAATTATGCATAACAAAACATTTATTTCATACCGGCCGACAGTGGCATCGGTAGAATTTTATAATTACATAACTTAAGACTAACTAATGTAATAAAAATATAGGGAAAAGCACAGTCTTACCATCAATAATAGACATAGACAAATAATATCTACGGATCCTGTCTGGCAAAAGACTGGTAGTATGTGCATTCGAATGACAGCATGACAGAAATTAATAGCTGTAATTATGATTTATTTAATCATTAATGTCATTGTGTCTCACATAATAAGCAAAATTATGAAGGTAAATTATTAAGTCCATAGTAATAGAATCTTCCGCCATCCGCATCTCATATTATCCACGGTGCAGCAGGCCTGGTCTTGAAGATTGCGTAGAGCTGTCATGATAAATAATCTGAATGATGAGAACTCGGATGTCAAATTGGCAATGGAGGCTGAAGGTGCTGCAGTTGGAGCTCACTTTGATAGATATCCATCGCTGGTCAAGAGCATCTTCTGGAGTTGTGGTATTGACTCTTGAATGGCATCCATTTTGAAAAATCTTGTGCTGTGATAATGCAAAGATTATATGCATTACTACTATTAGCTTTACTTTTCATTTGCGGGATAGGTAGGGTATTATTATCAAAATCGAAAAGTTGTTTAAATCTTTTTTTAATACATCTCCCAAAGGCTGATTTGAAAATAAGTCCTTCAGTTATGATCGATCTTCCTATTTGGGCCCATTTTAAGTCGTTATAGCGGTCAAACCACGAACTCCATTATGCTCATTATCAAGGAAGCCTACGTATTGTGACGGCAACAAGAACTACCTCTATATTGTGCGTGGCCCGACACGCACTTGGATGTATTTTTTATATTTAAAATTATTTTTTTTGACCCGGTGGACTAAGTCGGACTTAATTTCGTCTTAATAGTTACGTTAAAACTTCATCTCCTATGTTTCCACCTTTGGGTGAAGAACTTTCTCAAAATTTACAGGAAACCACCGCTGTAGACTATTCAATTAATTAAAAACTTGTTAATATCGTTGCAAATTTGAGTAAGATATCCACAGCATATATAAAAAATAAATAAAGAATTTAAAACATTCTCCTTTTTGATGTTGGGTAACAATAAAATAAACTAAAAATTTGCGCCTCATAAGGACATAATAAGCCGAACAAACCAGCTACCAAAACAAATGTTCCCAAATTTGTATTTCATATGATTTGGTATTCCATAAAAGTGAGTAACCTGCTTACTCATTGAAATTTAGCAAATAGTTTGTCGAATGCAGATCTGTCTCATCCGCACACACATTTATATTCATGGCGCTGTAGGTGCGTAATTCCTCTAATGTTATGAACATGTACATCTATATGAATTGTTTTGACACAAAGGATAATGTTGCATGACGAATTTAAATATTTTTGTTTTATTTAACACTATAAACACAAAATTGTTAATTGGTTTTATTTTACTCCGTGCACATTTCATCATTTTCTTACAGATTTGAAAGGATTTTTTTAATTCATGATGTGTATAAAGCCCAGTTACTGGGTACAGGCCTTCTCTTATTTATGAAAGAGTTACGGAGCAATTAATCCACCGCGTTACTACTCCAGTTTAAAATATTGTATTATTAGACAAGACATTTTGGAGGTTTCGCAAAGGGTCGATATTAGAGAGACAAAATAATTTGCACATCTCTATTTTGAGGTCCATAGAGTTCTATAGAGACAATACATTTACAAGCTGTGAAATGTATGTATGTGAAATGTATTCTATCTTAGTTCACTCTCGGACAATTATTTATATATTGTTATTGTGACTGGCCACCGTGACCGAAATCTGATCTCGAGGACATTATAAGTAAGAGTATTTTTATTATGCCTAATTGAACGATATGTTTTGACTTTGACTTTGAATTTAAAAACAATATAGATTTTAGATTCATTTCATTACAGTGTATAAAAGTCCACTTCTCAATATAGGCCTCCCCCATACATTATCTTACAGGGGGGATTTTGCCATAATTGCCACGATTTACAAGCGAGTTGGCAACCGCTTTTTTATAATTTTGAGTTGTAATCAGGACACTGCTGCCTATCTCTTGTTTCAGCTTACCCCTGTCGTCTTTTATGACACCTGATACGATAGGGGTAGTGAATATTCTTACAACGCCACTTCACAGTTAATCGATTCATTAATAATACTAATACCATATCCACTTCTTTCAAAACAAATTTCTTATCATCCGCTATATCACCCGCTCTTAGTCTTGGATTGCCGCCAAGTATCTCATCAAAACAAATTTAAGTCGTTAAATGAAACGAAGACAAACACTTCTAATTCAAAGTATGAACCCACTTACATCGAACTCAATATATAAGTGGGCGCTGGAGGTCCAATAAAACAATTTAAATTCCCATTTCAAATTCATAACTTCCACTAAAGCGATGAAATGACAACTGTAATATAAATTTAATTTCGTTTCTTGTGTTATTCTAGCGCTCCAAGGAATTCTTGTTGTAAAATGTAAAAGACAGAATTTTACCCTCTCACTCCTTTAAAAAATTTGCTAATTTGAATTTAACGGCGCGGTAAAGAACATCGGTCACGCCCCATACACGTTGTGACCTGGCTATAAAATATTGCGACTAGTGTATGGATTAATCCGTTCCCCTAGGCACAATCTCAATCCTATATTGCAAATATATTATTTAAAAGCCGAGGATCATAGAACGTTACCCTTATGTATTTCGTCACTTTTGAGGTTATGTTGTAATAAATCTGCAGCCATGACTACAACCTCAAGCTAAAACCATTGATATGAACACTATGCAGTAATATATACTTAATATAACAGTCAATGGCTAAAACTTGCTATCTCAGTTTCAATCTGGCTTTCGGCCTGACACAGGCGACCACTGCACTTCTCAAAGTCACAGAGTCCCGAATGTCCGGGAGGCATGGAGAATAGAAAGGGAAGAAAATCAATACAAGTACTGTGATACTTGTATTGATTGATTTAAATACGTTCAACATGGTTGACCATGATATCCTCCTTGCCATGCTTCAAAATCTCAAATTTTCAAATCTGCTGTAGACTGGTTTCTTCTACCTTTGTGGCCGTCAACAAGCTGTCATTAATGGTCGTGACATATCTGACTGAAATCAACTCTCCACTGGCATGCCACAAGGTGGAATATTATCTCCACTTCTGTTCTCCATTTTCTTAACTTTCTCTCTTCTCAACAGCTACTCTTGCCATCTTTACGCTGATGACCTGCGAATATGTTCGAGCAGACGTCAACTCTTTTATGTGACGCAATTGCCAGACTGAATATGGATTTAACAAATCTCACAGTTGGTCTTATAATTTGGTATTGGTGTGATCTCAATAAATGCCAAGCTATAATAATTGGTAGTGCTCAACAACTGTGTAAGCTTGACGTCAATTGCGTTCCACCTGTCACGTTTGATAATTCCATCATACCGTATTCTGACAACGTTAAAATTTGAGTAACTTCTTTGACAAAACCTTAAGTTGGTCCACCCAAATTCAGAATATCAGTGGTTCTGTTTTTGCTAAGCTCAGTGCTTTGAACCGTCCCAGGAACTTTCTTCCGGTCAAGGTAAAGATAAATCTGGTGCAATCCCTTATTTTGCCTATTATTGACTAAGCTGATGTATGTTTTCCTGACCTCAATGAGGTTTTCCTTGATAAGCTGGATCGTCTCGTCAATAACTGTATCCGTTTTATTTTTCGTCTTCGCAAGTTTTATCATGTATCCTCATTTCGTACTCAGCTTAAATGGCTTCCGATTCGAATGAAGCGAAGACACATTAAGATACTTAACACAGTTTTTCTATTTTATTCGATAACCATTATCCAAATTATCTGAAACATAAGTTTCAGTTTCTGCGGGACACTCGTGACAGACAGCTTCGTTCATCGGAGACTCTTGCTCTTTATACCCCTTCATAAGAGTTTCATATCTTCATCGTTTTCGTCCAAGTTGCGCGCCTATGGAATGAACTGCCTGAAAAGTTAGGACAACCTACCTGCAAACAAACATTTAAGAAAAACATTTGAGATCATTTTCTAAAATTGCTTTACAACTGCTAATGTTCCGTCATCATTAGTATATTACGTATCTTTATGTATTGTATTATATTATATTTTCATAATATATAAATTTATATACTTGTAAATTAGATATATGTATATATGTATGTATGTGTGTATATGTATGTATGTATATATGGATATGTATGTATAATATGTATATGAATGTGTATATGTATATTTCTTTTGTAACCGCCTTCGTAGTTATATCACTGCTTAAGGTTGACTGGCAGAGAATGCTTAGCATTAAGTCCGCCTTTTGTTCCTTTACTTAATGTGTAAGGTTCAATAAAGTTTAAATACATAATTAATATATACTTAACTATGTACGTCAATAGCTAAAACACAAAAATGAATCAAAAGCCTTCTAATCTTTTCACTGTTATGTATCATAATCATAATCATAATCATAAATCATTTATTTGCAAGAAATATGGTTGGTACACAAGATGTTAAAGAAACTTATAGCACAGGACATATTTCACCCTCATTACGGGCATGCAAAATCATAGTAAATTTACATCAATTATTTGAATAAAATTACAATTATAAGAACTATTTGAATAACAATTTATAAGAACTGTTTTAATTACAATTATAACTATCTTTTAAATTTCAATTATTTGAATTACATGATTACAATTATATAAATTATTGAATTATTAAAGTAGACACAAGAAATAAAAAGAAAGATCTGATATCTTAGTGGGCACCAAATCGGCAAGTGCTATTATTAAGAAAATCTTTATAGTATAGAAATTCTCTTGGATCAACCATTTCGCAAGGCACAACAGAATCTTTTATATGGCAGGTCAGTCATTCCTTTGGGCAAAGAGTTATATATTAGAGGTGCCATATAAGCACAGTTTTTTTAAACAGTTCTAGCTTAGGCGCAGGCATTTTAAGGGCACGTGGTTAATTTTTCGTTTAAATGTATTGTCGTTAGCGGTGAAGAGATGACTGTGGTATTTAACAAATTTAGCTGTTTGTAGATGTATATGCAGGAACAGTTAGTAGATTATTTGATTTAAAGGTCGGTTTACATGATTCCGACCAATCCATGCCGTACAGTGTCCTAATACATTTTTCTGTGCTATAATCTCAGACATGTGCTATCTCAGACAGCTTTGACATTTTGTGTTTTTATTACGACTGGCAAAGGTATCTCAGCCTATACAGTCTAACTGGAAGTGGCTTATTTTATAAAATTATTTACAATATGATGATGCGTCACATGCTAAGTTTTTAAGATTTTGAAGACAGCTACAAGACATAATAAATCCAAAATGATGTTATTGATAATACACTACAAAAATAAATAAAAAATCTACAATAAAATCTAGTATTTAAAAAAAGTAAACGCATAATGGTTTACTTTAGTGTTATGATGAAACGTGTACCACAGATAAAAACAGGACGGGTTTAGATGCATTCAAAACCTATAAAAAGTAGTAAGGAAATGAGGTTTTTATTACAAAGCTAAATTATTTTACCGGCTCCAATAAAATAAGCTGGAACCCGTAATTTAATATACACCTAAGTCACTATTTTTTGACGTATCAATAATTGGTGGTCGTTTCATATTTTGGTCAGGTCTTATTTGACCGATGTTCTTTAGTTTTTAATTTATTAAAAATTTATTAAATCACATATTTACTAACATACTCGTAGGTGTGAGTTTTTCGATGTTACTTACCTGTCTATGACCTTAAATATGAAATATAATATTATTTTTAGTAATTTTGTTTATTTTGTTAGTTTATTTTACTTATTTTGTTTTAGTTCTGCAAGTATAGCTTAGAATTAACCGCTTATATTAATATTTAATTTTTATTTATTTACCGTTACTCCATTGTTTTGTGTCATTAAAAATAGAAATTTTATAGCTTTATTTCACATTTTATAGCTTCATTTCAGAAAGTAAGTGTGGCAAACGATCGTACAGTCCACGTGATGGTAAGAGAATGCTGTGGCCCATAGATACAACTTTACCATTCCGTTACAGCCTATCAAAAGTGTACTGCTGAACAAAGGCCTCCCCAGAGACTGCCCCATAACGAAGCGTCCAGAGATTCGCCATAGTTGCCACACTTGGCAGGCGGGTTGGAAACCGCAGTTTTTATTTCCTAGATATTATTAGGAATTCGCTGCTGCCCATCTCATTTTTGTTTTTTTGTTTATTTCCCTCTGTCGCCTTTTACAAAACCGTCGGAACGATATGGGTTAGTGGATTTTCTAACACCGCCACTTCGGGGTAAATCGCGTTTTAATTTAAACTTTTTTAATTTCCGAAGTTTTTGGGTACTTTACAACACTCATGGTCACGATTGAGGTGTTTGAAGTCCTGATGTCATAGATTACGAAGGCTACCTTTAAATTTCAAATGCAAATATAAAAACAAATTAGTTTTAATTCACTATGCTAGTATTTAACACTAGTTTATGTGAGGTCATAGTCCTTCCCCGGTCGAGCGGACCCATTCGTGCTGCAGCCACACAGCTGCAGTGTGCTCTACCACGTAAAAAATACTGAAAATGAGTTAAGATATCAATTAAAAAGATGCTGAAGTTTGTAAAGCAGTAGTATCTATAATATTGAATGCTTGAGCTAATTGTTTTGACGTTCAAAAGACTCAAGTAACTTTGAAACTTTATACCGATGTTTATACATAACATAAACACTCACACCTGTCACCCAGAGGGGTAGACAGAGACTATGGACTTCAATTTGGCACGATCCTGACACACCTCTCTCGCCTCCTACACATCCATATACCTACGCATACACGCTCGTCGGTTAAGGGTACTTTAATTTGGCCCCTTTTCAATATATCGCCAATTTGGTTGATACATTTTCGCCTAGGGCGTCCCTTCCAGACTCTGCCGTTCACCTTGCCACATAAATTTGCTTTGTCACACTTTCCTCATTCATTCCTTCTTCATGACCAAACCACTGAGGCAATCCTGATCACAACATCATCTTGCAAACCACACTCTTCCTTGTCACACAATTTTTCACTCTGTTATTCAGATTCATCCCTAATATACTCCTTAATGACCGCATTTCTACAGCATTTATTCTACTCCCGTGTGGTTTTTCTGCCACACCAACTTTCACTACCATATTAAAGTAGACTAACAACACAGCATTGTGAATTGCCATATGCCTTTTGGACACATTCTGACTTTCCACAACAGAGTGTAGAGCCCCATTTACTTTAATTCCTGCGTTCACACGTCGTTCTATATCCTTATCATTTCTACCATCCCTGCTAAATACACATCGCAAATGAAACTCATCTACTTGCTCGACCAATTCCTCTCTATTCTTATATTTGTCATAAGCTTTTTCCAAGAACGCACAAAAGCCTTTTGGTTTTGGCCAAAACTTCTCCACGAAGATGCGCATGGAAAATACCTGATCCGTACATCCCATTCCTTTCTAAGTCTGCCTTGCACGTCCCAAATTTTTCCATCAGTATCTTTCATAACTTCTTTCAATTAGTACCTTAGCATACAGTTTTCCACAAAGCTAAGAAGGTTGATACCACGGTAGTTTTACAGTCCTGTTGCGATCCTTTTCCTTTATATAGTGGGACTATCACGGCTTTGCACCAGTCTCCCGGTACCCGCTTAAGTTCCCAACATAAATAAAACAAGGTGTACAGCAGGTCTGCCCCACTCCCTCTCCAGCCCTTAGCATTTCGAATGATACTCTATCATATCCAGCTGCCTAACCTGCTTTCATATTTTCATTGCTTTCATTATTTTATCTTTACTTATCTCTTTCCTCTTTTTCGGAATTTATAGCGTATTTCTTTTCTCAATTAAGGCGAATCTAACACCTCATATGTTAAAATCCATCGAGCTGTTTAGATAACAGAGCGGCAAATAAATAGACATACATACATATACACATACATACTCTAAAAAACACAACTATCCACCTGGGGTCAGTCGGTGTGAACAGCATTATGCTGCTATTTGAAAAAAAAAGAAGTGATAACGAGTTTATTCATTGCTTCAATAACTATTGTAGAAAAGAAAAACAAACTTAAACCTAATGGATGTACCACAATATAACAGCACAAAATACATCGAGTAGAAATAATCTCAAATCTAAATAACAATTAATTATTATTAATTACGCATAACGTTGGAAGGGATCCAAAGCCTTTCAAGAATTCACAGGCAAAATTTCAAATCATCATGCCCGAACATATAAAACGATTAGCATTCGTAACTTTATGACTTTCTACCAAAGAGCTTCGATAACGATGTTACTTCGAAGAATTGAATTTGCGTGGCTCAATTTGTTTGAAGGGTCTCAAGAAATAGATGTAAATATATTTTTCTGTACCTTTATAACCTTTCCTACTTTTACAGTATTCATGTGACTTAAGCCGACATTCATCGGGCATATTTTATAAAAGGTGATAAAAGAACTTACAGTCTGCCTATGATCAGTGGCTACTGCAGTCCATCTGCAGCCAACTTCAAGCAAAGAAGGCTAGAGCTACGTTGTCATCTCTGAGGACTTATATGGAACGACGCCCAGCCTGTAATTTTTTGTAATAAACGTTCCCCACACTTGGATCTTCTGTAATGTGGAGGTAGTTTACACACATAAATTTCACAAGGACAAATATCCAGATCCAGAACAATCATTTGTAGGTTGTACATTTGTACTGTACTTGTTCTTATTTTTTTCAATCTTTTTTTTAAAACGTTACCTCCCACGATACAGGATATTCTCCTGTATCGTGGCAGTTACACACAAATTTCACAAGGACAAACAACCAGACCCGGAACAATGATTTGTAGACCATACAATTATTTGTTCCGTGCGGGATTCGAACTCATGTCTTAAGCAGCAACTCATTGCTAAGCCAAATCTGTCAAATAATACTGTCTCTCTATACATTTCAGACCGGAACACAGCAGTACAAGCACTACTTTTAGCCAGACTGATTCCTATGCAGAATGGAACTCCTACTACATAGTAGACGGAGATACAAGTATTTGTTTTGCAGATACTTTGAGCGCCCCCAACACAGGAAAATGTGATACAAGAGCCTGTATTTGTAATAATATATGCATGTAGTGGTGGCGTATTAGAATCTACTACACTTTATTATCCTATTAGTGTCGTAAGAGTACGTCTAGGAGGTAAGGCTATGTTCAGCAGTGGACTTTTGTGGGCTGTTGTGAAAATGATGATGATGATGGTGGCGAAGAACACTTATTTATTTATTTATTTATAACATAACCATCTTATATATTTAACATCCACAAATTACATGGAAAAGTTAAAAAAAGCCACCAATGTACATTTACATTGACCACCTAACAGGATATTTAACTGAGTACAAATACACTTAAAATTATATTCCATGCAACTTTTACATCGTCCTTTTAAAAATAATTTAACAGTCACATTCATTTTCATTGCTTTATTATTACCATAGTTAAACATCAGTATTTATGAAAAATTACGTAGACGTCACAATAAAATTACACACCTAGCGCGGTTTTAAATTCATTCCAATATGGATTTTAAGGGTTAAGGATAAACCTTGCTAATATCACTAGAATTTTTTTATATGTTTTGTCGATTTTATTGTATGGATAGTAAGTGAGATATTTAATAGTAATTACAAGATAATACGTTACGTAATTAACGGCTCCGTGGCACAGAGGCTTAGCAATGAGTTGCGGCGCTGAGAGCCGCGGGTTCGAATCCCGCACGGAAGAATCATTTGTATGATCTACAAATAATCGTTCCAGGTCTGGATGTTTGTCCTTGTGCAATTTATGTTTGTAAACTGCCTCCACAATACAAGAGAAAATCCTACTGGGAGATTTAAAAAAATAGGCTTTCTAGTAATTATGTCAGATTTGACCCACAGTGACCACTTCCAAATACTAATAATCCTGCCAACTGTCCAGGATATAGTATAGTACGTACTGTCGTGTTTTTATAGAAGAAGGGGCAAAGGAGCATGCGGCTCACCTGATGGTAAGTGTCGACCACCGCCCATGAACAACTGCAACACCAGGGGAATTGCAGGTGCGTTGCCGGCCTTCTAAATAGGAGTAATCGCTTCTTGAAGGTCCCTAAGTCGTATCGATCCCGAAAAATCGCTGGTGGTAAAAGATTCCACAAAGACGTCGTGCGAGGAAGAGAACTCCTAGTAAATCGCACAATAGTGGACCGCCAAGCATCCAGATGGTGCGAATCATAATATCATGTGTACCACAGAACACAATTACTCTCTATCGAGAGAAGAACGCCAAATTCATATAAAAAAAATGAAACACGTGTTTATGAGTGTACACTAAAAGCGCCTCGGTAAGCCCACGAATTTCAAACCTTGTATTCTGTAACTTTTAAACTTTTTGTTTATTTAAGGCAAATTTGAGTAATTTTGGTTCGAGCGTCATGAACCTATTGGGTGAATTCCCATACATTTGAGAGGTTGCACCAAAATTACTCGAATTTACTTTAGAGGAGTAGGTATGTGGAATAAAATAAAACTAAAATAGGTATAGTTATGTAATTTTATTTTTTGGAAGAGATTGCTTTATACACTATATATTATTATTGATGTTTTATTGCTTTTGCAGATAATATTTCCAAGCGTTATATTGATTTATAACATATTATGTTATCGTGAGATTTATTCTTCACAGAACATTAACATAAATTTAAATCAGTAAAATTCTCATAGTGAAAACTTAGCCCAAATACATGTTCTGAAACGGATAACATTCGAGTTAATATAGTAATAATCCCTACAAATAACGATCAATAAATTCGGGTAAGGTTTGAAATTAAGTCGCCTGAATTGAAGGTGGTGGGGTGGTGGGGGGAAGAAGGGAGTTGTAGAGTCGCCCCCCACTTCGCCCTCCTGCCGGACGTGCTTAGATTTTTTTTATAAATTTTTGAAAATCTCAAGACAATATAAACCTGATTTATGGGGTAGAGAGTTGGGGGAGGGCAGCTCAACGCCACTCAACGTAGCGCAGTCGAGAGAAGTTCGGTCGACGGAGCCCCGCTTAGCGGCCCTACTTGAGTGGTTTGTAAAAAACTACGATGAGGATGGCGGGTCTATTCGCTCGCTTCGCTCACTCACCGTCCCCGCCCTCCCTTCTAACCCAACCTGTCTGAGTCAGGGTGTCTAAGTCACGAGATCGCTTCGCTCGCTCTTGCACTCAATAAAACACCGAAATATTAACTTTTATAATTACTTTAATTTATAAACATAATTTATAGCTGCCACTATTTATAAGAAAGGATCTTTGCGAAATTAGCGAAGCTCAGAAGTCATCAAAAACAGGAGTAGGCAGATAAAAACGTTAGGAGCACATTCACTTAAACTGGGAAGCAACTTGCCATATATTACTCTACACTTTACTCTATGGAAGCAATGGAATTACGTAAAGTATCTATCACTGTCAAAAAAATCGGCCTAGCGAACCATTTTACGCTTTTATCATTTTTGAGATGACTTTGATAGATTCAACGTCAAAAACGTTATAATTTAGTTAAATGTACGTTCCATTTCACGTTTAGTTAGTGATTTACCAATATTTTAAGAAATAATTAAAAGTACTTCGACGCTTCTCCGGCAGCAACAATCGCATGGGGTTGCTTCAGATAAACCCCCTTGACCTCCCCCCACACCCACACCCCACAGTGATAGATTCCTCATATTCAGGCGACTTAATTTCAAACCAAACCTATTGTAGGAAGCCTGCAAAAAGTGATCAGATGATTTTGTGCTTTTTGTTTGCACAACGCTTAATTTACTTTCGATTCTGATCACACATCTTGCATAAATTTTTTAAATAATAAATTAATTTATAGTCAATATCTCATACAGAATCAACATCTAACAAAAAATTACACACACAATCGCGAAGAAATGCCTACAAACGAAAATTAAGTATTCTGTACCAATAATAACTGAATATAAGCAAAACGCAATAATAAATATTAAAATCTACGCCTATTAAATAAATTTGAATCAATTTCAGAAAATATTTTCTATATGAAAGACGTTGACAAACAAATCTCACATTTTTCTTTTTTAATTCATGGCTTTTTTTGATAGAATTCTGCTTATATTCAATAATTCAATTTTAATCAATTAATATGTGAGTTAATTGTGCAAATCTCAGAGTAATATGTATGTAATTATATTCTTATGACCAACCAAAAAAAAAAGTTTAACACAGAATTAACATTTTCAGCTTCTTCCGATATAATATGTATTTTTGTATCTAATTTTTGAAATGGCAATCTGAAACAACGCGAAAGAAAGAAACAGCGATATCTTTTTCTCGCTTTAATTTTATACGCCCAATCCACACATACATAAAATTATGATTGTGTACAAGTTTCTCGGATTTCATACAGAGTTGCATCACCCTGATGTGTACACAAACTCTATGTTACAAATTCAAAATCAAAACAACGAAATATATTTTCTTTAAAGTCAATTGAAGAAAGTAGAACATTTATAGCTATAATTTAAGTAACTTTTTTTGAGCTTGGCGCCCGTTCAGATGTCAAATCTTATCTGCCAAGCCGACATGATCTCGTTTGTACTCAACTTAGCCCCATTTTAATTTATTTTGTTGGTTATCATTAACTTTGCATTTTTTTATCCTTCCATTAATCGAAATATATACATGGGCTTAGCACTGGTGCTTTCAGGATCTCGATAACAGCGTCACCTACAAGGTTCAATTGTGAATCTAAACCATCAAGGGAGCCATTCAATTGCACTCAAAAATTCATCAATACAATAAAATACAATAACTTTATTTCAAGCATCAAGCACTTAAAATTAAGAAAATATATATAGACATAACTTAACACTATTTAGGAACTTTCTTCTTTGGCGCGTTCGTGTATCGATGAAGCACTACACCAGAGGACCAGAAATCGGAGCGAGGAATATCTCTGTGTTTTTCAGGAACCTGAGTACGTAGGATTTGAATTTCGACCTATGAATTAGACCAGACGCTGCAAATGTAGAGATCGGATTCTCAATGCGGCATCGGCTTCGTTCCTCCACGAAACTGAGGACGTCTTCTCCCGACGTAATTTTGTCCAAACGGGAGATGTAGAGCTGTATGGTTGGCTCCACAACACGCAGAGATGTACTCATGTTTATTTTGGTGATCCACGCTGGTAACAGACGGGTCTCGACCGACGTCTTTTCTCAACAAGAGTAAACACGTCATTATCAATCTTGTTTCAAGGTTACCACTGGAATATTTTCATTTATTGCTTCCACAGCAATAAATGAAAATATTTTAATGACTGGGACTAGAAAGCAATCTGCAAAGCACTGAGCAGGGTAGCCCGAGGGTAATAGCAGCTATGTACTATAGTATATGGGTACATGAAAGAGAAGAAAGTAAAACGTTATGTGAAATAACAATAGAAGGGGTGTTGATTGAGCAAGTGGATGAGTTTGTATATTTGGGATGTTTATTTAGCAGGGATGGTAGATATGATAAGGATATAGAACGATGAGTGAACGCAGGAAATTGAGTGAATGGGGCTCTACACGCTATTGTGAAGGGTCAGAATGTGTCAAAAAGGCACGTATGGCAATTCAAAATGCTGTTAGTCCCTAATTTAATGTATGGTAGTGAAAGTTGGGTCTGTCAGAAGAAGCATGAGAGTAGAATAAATGCTGTAGAAATGCGGTCATTAAGGTGTATGCTATGGCTGAATCTGAATGACAGGGTGAGAATAGTGTGATAAGAGAAAAGTGTTTTGCAAGATGACGTTGTGACCAGGATTAAGAAAGGAATGCTTCGGTGGTTTGGTCATGTAGAAAGAATTAACGAGGAAAGAGTGACAAAGCAAATTTATATTGCAGAAGTGAACGACAGAGTCGGGATGGGACGCCCAGACGAAGGTTTATCGACCAAATTGGATATATTGAAAAAGGCCAGATTAGGAGTACCCTTAACCGACGAGCGTGTATGCGTAGATATATGGATGTAAAGGAGGCGAGGGAGGTTTGCCAGGATTGTGCCAAATGGAAGTCCGTAGTCTCTGCCTACCTCTCTGGGTGACAGGCGTGAGTGTTTATGTATGTATGTATGTATATGGGTATTGTAAAGTCCATCCAAAGACTATTTTAGGAATTTTAAAAGAGAAGTGTTACATTATGAGTTAATATCGATATTGCTACGTTTTCATTTTACTTTGTCAAAGGTAACGTCGTATATAAATGAACGTTACCGTTACAGCCTATCAAAAGTCCACTGATGAACATAGGCATCCCTATTCATTGCCTTATAGATTAGATATTTGATATAGTTGCCACATGCAGACGGGTTGCGCTCGCAGTTTTTTCTTTTTTAGTTGTTATCTTATTAGAACGTTGCTGCCATTTCTGGTTTGTTTCCTTCTGTCGTTATTTACCACACCTACGAGACGATATGGGGTAGTGGATATTCTTACACATATAAATAATTTTAATCATCATTGTAAACTTTCTTTAAAAAGTGATATGGAGAATTAACCTACTTTCTTCTCTTGATAATTCTTTCTCACTGATATCAGCATCATCTGCTAGACAGAAGTCTACTGTAGTTTCCTAATACAGTAGGCAGGATTTTGTCAATAACAGTAATATATTTCGGCAATAATAGTTTTATAATTAATTATAAGCAGATGTGATGTTAATTCCTCTTTTTCTTCTTCTTCCTAAAGTTCACTGCTGTACATAGGACTCTACCGCTATGATGAGGATATTATGCCTTAATATTTCGCGAGCGCTATGGATCACTGAATTTTCATTGTCCCTTAATTGTTTTTTGATGCCGAAATGATCAAGCGTCGTTAATGGGAATTTAAGTTGGGGCCATGGCCGTAAATATGAAAGTTCGAATAATTTATGTGTTGAGAAAATTGTCATGAAAATACTACGTGGTGTTGATCTTTTTTATTGATTTTTACTTGATTCACATTGTGCAATTGTAAAATATTTATTTTTTGGATTAAGTCATTGTGAAATGACTCCATCTAATTATTAAAGTTAATAACTTCAGTAGTACTTTTATAACAGGCTTGGCAAATGTTTGTTTCTTCTACGGCGGCTCGCAACCAAACTCTATATTGGTTATTGAATTTTTAAATTAATATTGTTCATTATTTCATATTATTATTATAATAATACATGACAAAGTTAATAAAATTATACCTAGCTCTGCATAAAGCTGAAATAAAGCATTTGAATACGATTAAAAGGATAATTTATAATAGATAAGAATAATTTTTATTTGATTTAGAATAATATAGAGTTTCTCTGACTTGAAACAAGAATATCAAAATAACTGTCATAGCGCAACGGATCAGTAAGCATATTGCCACAAGCACGTCATATAGCTCGAAGAACCGACAACTGATGGGGAAAAGAGGTTCTTTATTGGCAGCCTCGTACCGGTAAGCGAAGTGTAGGGCGGCACACCATAAGATAGACTAAGGACCTGGGAAAATATGCAGGAAGTCGGTGAATGTAGGTGGCTTAGGACCGTGCTTCGTGGAATTCCTTGGTTAAGGCCTATGTTCAGCAGTGACTTTTGGAGGACTGTAATGATAACGAGGATGAATAGATTACATTCGGAATAAAACCTCTGTAATAAGAACAAAAACAACAAGAAGAACACTGGTGGAACTTCCTTTCAAAGTAGCATTTTGCAATAAAAACACTAATAGATATCGTCTAATTTAAAAATAAATGCGCCTCCCTTATAATTTTGTTAGATTTTATCACTATTCTCATTTATAATATTATAGTAAAATGCCAAAAACCTAGTAAAACACCACAGACAAGGCGCGCACATTTAGATTTTATGATAACTAAAATTGTAAATGTTACAACATCTACCAAAATACAAGAGAGGCGCGTGCAGTTTTAAATTGGACAATCTCTACTAAAATTACTTACAATACTCAAATCAATTAGCTTATCATTCCACATGAAAAATAGGGACGGAAGCGCTACAGCCCAGCATTAGGACTTGGCTCTGCGATTGACGGGATGTAATCAAATATTTATTTACATTATTATTATATATTATATATCGTATACGGTATATAGAGTATTTTGATTGTTATATTTCGATTGTATACGGATAGACGGCTACGACGCCTACTGCAGCCCGTATACACCTGCAGCCGACTTCAAACAAAGAAAGCTACAGATGCGTTGTCACCTCTGTGGATTAAGATGGAACACCACACAGCCTGTAATTACACTAGTTCTCTATGTCCTTTCGACCGGAACACAGCAGTGCAAGTACTATTATTTGGCGGCAGAAATAGGTAACAAGTTGTTACCGACCCAGACGGACTCCAACGAGGAAAGGAGTCCTACACCTAGTGAAATCGTATTTACTATAATTAAAGAAAAAAACTGATCTTCAGTACACATAATTGTGACGGCTCCGTGGCGCAGTGGCTTAGCAATGAGTTCAAATTCAAATTCACATTTAAATTGTATTTTTATTTGTAGCATAACATTGAATTGCAGCGCTAAGGGCTGCGGGTTCGAACCCCGCGTGGAACAAGTATTTGTATGGCCTTCAAGTAATTATTCCGGGTGTGGATGTTTCTCCTTGTGAAATTTATGTATGTCAGCTGCCTCCACTATATAGGAGAAAATCCTAGCTACGAGGTAACATTTTATTAACAAAAAAAAATCATTGTCCAAAAATCATACCATAATAATCAATTTATGATTTATTAATAATTAGTATTTGATAAAAAGTAGAAGCAGACTTCAAAGAATTAAAATGAATGAAATAATTTCACATACTAAAGACAAAGTGTACAGAAGAATTAAAGTTCCAACTTCAGAATTTGAATTTTTTTTTATTCTTTTTGAACCTTTAAATTTATCTTTTTATTGAAATAATTTTACTCATTTGAATGGACTAAGGAACATCACAATCTCAATGTCGTCTAAAGTTTCATTAAAATCACAAAAACAAAGCACGGTCCTGAGGCACCTGCCTCCATCGACTTCCTGCATTTCGTACCAGGTCGTCACTCCATCTAGTGAGGGGCCGCCCTACATTTCGCTTACCGGTACGAGGCTGCCACTCAAGAACCTTTCTTCCCCATCGGTTGTCGGTTCTTGGAGGTATATGGCCGGCCCATTTCCATAACAAACATACAAAAGAGTAGAATTGTGTATCACCTCCTTTTTGAAGTTGGTTAAAAATGAACCATATGTTTTAAACAATGTAAGACTTTGAAGCTACATCCACAAGTATTTAAAGACCCATAAATATTTTAATAATTAAATTGAGTGATTGATTACATATTCAGGTCAAGCTTTTGTTTGACTATTCTATGAATTTGTAAGAATGTCGACGGCTTCGTGACGCAGTGGCTTAGCAATGAGATGCAGCGCTAAGGGCCGCGGGTTCGAATCTCGCACGGAACAAGTATTTGTATGGCCTACAAATAATAGTTCTAAGTCTAGATATTTGTCTTTGTAAAATTTATGTATGTAAACTGCCTCCACGATACAGAAGAAAATCCTAGTGTGGGGGTAATGTTTTATAAAACAAAAGAAAAAGAAAATTCTTCTTAAAATGTTCTATTTATATTTTAGCGGTATTACTTGTTTTGAAGTTAGAGGGCCACAATGCGTTATCATCTCTGAGGACTAAGATGTAATGCCTCACAGCCTGTAATTGTACTCTCTCTCTCTCTCTCTCTCTCTCTCTCCTATACCCTTCAACACAGCAGTGCGAACACAGCAGTGTACGCACTGTCGCTTGGCAGCAGAAAAAGGTAAGAGGTTGATACTTACCCGGACAGACGCCTGGGCAGGAAATGAGTCTTACCACTTTTTTGTATAGAATATGGATTACAAACAAGCACACCCCCACCTGAGCCGTGGTAGCTCAGATGGTTAGCGCTCGCTGTAAATTTCACAGTACGCGAGCAAACCGGGTTCGATCCCCGCCGGCACCAATGAAATTGTTAATTGCAATTTTAAGTGCTGATTTACCACGTGCTCGGCGGTGAAGGAAAACATCGTGAGGAAACCTGAATGTGTGAGAAATTAAAAAAAAATATCTCGAAGACATGTGAAGTTTGCCAACACGCATTGGGGCAGCGCGGCGAACACTTCCTTGCCCTAAAACCCTCTCAGAAATGAGGGGAGGCCTGTGCTAGCAGTGGGACGTATATACGCTGTAACTATCACTAACACAACCCACCTGATGGTAAGTGAACGCTGTGACCAATATACATATTATGCGTCTATCCTCGATTAAGAAACAAAATGCAGATGCATTTTCACCTCTGAGGACTAAGATGGAAAGCCTCGTTTTCAGTAAAAAGAATCTCCGGTTTTCTACATACACCATACAAAACACAACAGCATTAAGCTGCTATTTCACGCTAGTATTCTGTGAGAGCGTGGTCCTACCCCGGCCGAGCCGACCCGTTCGTGCTTCAACCATAATATATCTGCAGCATGGCTCTGTAAGATCTCGTAAAATTTATTGATGCAGAAAGCCCTCAACATGCAAATACATTATTGAAACTAGAGAATCTATGTAAACCGATCAAATTGTTGTTCAATCGCGTTACTAACTCCCAACTCAGGCCATAGTTCGAGACGTGACCCTCATACTGAAACGAACATCTAAAGTTAATGCACTGAGCTCCGACGTCTCTCATATTAAGGAAGAAAATATTTTTGTCTAAGTTTACTTACGCCACTGAGTGAAGACCTAGTCGTAAAGTGTGTGAAAACAAATTTCTTAAAGTTTTTTTTAGAGAATGTGCAACTTGCTTAGCCTTTTGAACATGTAGCTCAGCTGATCTTAAGTAACTAGCGCTGCCTTAGAACAACTGAAACATCAGAAATTTATTGAAGATATGTTCACGGCTATTTGACAAAGAAAGACAAATCTCTGGTGGTATTCCACAAGAAGTAACGCGTGAAAGAAAACGTCTGATAAATCGCACAGTGGTAGACCGCAAAGCATCTTAAACCACTGAGACTAATGGGGCCCAGCATCAAAGGTGCAAATCGTCTGCTAATTTTCCTGCCAAGCCTAGCAGCGATTGAGGCCATTCGTCCCTTCAACAGTGATTGTAGATAACTGGAGACTCTTTTCACTAGCAAACGAGGCATTAGATTTTAGTCTTCAGGGGTAACAACTCATCTTCATTTCAATTCTTTACTGAGGATAGATATAGATGTCTATGGGTCACAGCATCCAATTACCATCAGTTGGACTGTGTACTTGTTTGTCACCCTTATTCCATAAAAAATATATAATTCCTTACCAACATCTTTATTTATTTCAATTTTTTTAAGGTTGACTGGCAGAGAATGTCATAGGTCATTAAGTCCAGCCTTTGTAACACCAGGTTAAAGGTGTATTGCAATAAAGAAAAATTAAATAAATAAATAATTTATTTAATGAACATTTAATACAACATAATATAAGTTTATAAAAAACCTTCATAAATTTTAATTAAGAGGTAAAAAATTATTTAAATTTACTTAAAGAAAAAGCAGTTTGCTAATGTTCGTGCATTTCGCGAAAACGGCACCAAATATTTCTACTTAAATTTTAGATTCCACTTTTCGCCGTGCTCCAATATTACCTTCGTAACGACGACATTAAACCTGATGAACGAACTTAACTTTCGAAGTTTCCGCAATGAGGCGACCTAATTGCTACTTATAACATTGCAAGTTAAACAGTATAAAATGTGTTAAGTTTGTCGAAATAAAAAAGGTTCCCTAAAGTAACCAGAAACTTTGTGAGGTAAGAGTAACATACGTATTTCTGTCATCCCACCAAACCCTCTGCTCTGAGGCAGTCCACCCTACTCTTTAGAGGTAAAAACGCTTCAATATGTAGGTACATATGTAATGCATTGTGTCAAATAAATATTAAGTTTTTGCGACACCGTGTTTAAATAAATGTAAGCTTTGTATTTGATTTATATTAATAAATAAAAAGAAAAGTTTCAAGTTTCTTTCTTTGAAGTTGGTTTGCAACTGTCAGCTGAAATATTGTTTAAAAAAAAGTATTTAGTGAGAAAGGCAGAGCGCAACAGCCTTTGCGCTCTTACCAAGCTCTACTACTCTTACCAACTCTACTCTAAACAGCGGCTGCTTACCAAGTTGTTCTTAGTCGAAATGCTTCTTGGCGATCGAGGAGCGGCTTATTAGATTCTGATCAACATAACATTGTTCTGTAATAACTTACGGCGCTCGGCTTCAATCTAAGCGCACAACAGTGGAAAAGCTTAATTCTCAGACACGAGCCATTTGCACACCTAACTCAATGTGTAGTAATCCAAAATCCAAGTGAAACATTCTTTGATACCCCCATATAAGGTGAATATATAAAATTATCCATAGAATCAAGCGTAATTTGTTCCAAGTCGAAATATTACGTGGTTGAACATGCTGCAACTACATTTTGGATGTAACGTGAATAGGTCAACGACCGGAGAAAGACCACGCTCTCACAGAATACCGGCGTAAAATAGCAGTTTAATACTGCTGTGTTTTTTTGGTGTAGGTAGAGTAGAGAACCAGTGATCCCTTTTACAGAAACTAGGCATCCCATCTTAGTCCTTAGGGTTAACAATGTATCTGTATTTTTTTCTTAATCGAAGATAAATTAAGATGTCTATGAGCAGACCCATTCGTGCTACAGCCATAACATAGCTTCAGCATGGTTCTACCGCGTATTAAATATTCTATAAAATAAATTAAATTAAATTAAAATAAGTGTTAAATCAATAAATGTAAAGTGAATGCGACATTAGCATAATGGCTATTGATGCGGAATGCATACTCGGAAAGTCGGAGGGTTCGAATCCGCCATTCGGCTACTGCCATGAAACACTTCTAACACAAGCATTTATGCTTACTAGACCTGTAATAAACGCTACTCAGCTCAAGTACGCACTTGAGTACAATCTTGAGGTTATGATCTTATTAATA
This sequence comes from Parnassius orleans, assembly GCA_029286625.1. NCBI lineage: Eukaryota > Metazoa > Arthropoda > Insecta > Lepidoptera > Papilionidae > Parnassius > Parnassius orleans. Next base: position 86,226 of record JAGSMP010000974.1, read on the forward strand.
AACATATCTCAAGATGCGGTTGGGTTGATATCAGCTGAGTGCCACACTGATTAATAAACGAAACTCGACTCTCAAGTGTGTATGAAAATGAAAATAAAAAAAATCAAAATTGTTTATTTCCTAAAAAGATCATACATTATATTGGTATGGGAGTAAGTGGGACATCCTTTTAAGTAAATATATACTTGTGTGGGATGCCCTCTTCTATAGCAGAATTAAGTAAACACGCAATAAATTAATAAAAAATACAAGAAACTAAGCATATATTTAGTTAATGAGGGTTTTATATAAGTGTGCGAGTTTATGTGAGTTTGAGTCTATGGGTGCGCACGCTTGTGTGTGTGTGTGTATACTTGAGTGCAAGTCACAGAACAGTATTCCTAAGTACAGCGTTTTGAGATACTGTTTGTATGTGTTTAATAATAAGCAACGATCTTGAGATGCCGATTTCGTAATGAGGGCGTATCAAATGATTACGCACTGAGTTCATCGTTGAGTAACGTTTATTAATACGGGCCTTAGAGGTAAATACCTCTGTATTGATAATGTTAAAAGCATTATTAGTCTTAAATTTGAACTATTACCACTCATCCTCATCATGCTTTTACTACTCAGACATGCAGGTTCCTTACGATGTTTCCTTCGTCTCCGAGCGTGTGGTAAATCATAACTTAATATTTATATTAGCAATTACATTGGCGCCAGCAGACGAAGTCGTGTTGCTAGTGTACTATGTAATCACGCCAAACTTGGCCTCCGAGCTACCATAAACACCATAAATGTAGCTTTCAATAAACTTAACTATTTATTAAATTAATTGTTTATTTATTAATTAAATGTATATTCATACATTCGAAAGACTTTTCCTCATTCTGGAGCAGTAGGGTAAAAACGGAGAAAAAATGTGTGAACAGTGTCGGAGGGAAAAGGAATAAACGTTTCAAAATATGTTATAAATTATTAGCTTTCAGGGAGGTTCAATTCCTTTATTATATCCACTGATATTAGTTTATTTTTTGCTTAAAATACATTTATTTATAATAAAATATTGTATATAACATGATATACAATATTTTATTATATACAATATTTAAAACTATAGTTAAAAAAAACTGAAACTAGTAACTTAATTATCATACAGTCCTACTCCCCGCGGTATCGTGCCAAGAACGCTGGCTGCACTTCCCGCTGAATGGCTATACATAGCCTTAGAGCGAGAAAGAACCAGCTCTCTTATCACCAGCAGCAACGACCAGTCGCGGACTTTAAGAACTTCACCGCACGTAGACCCCACAGACCGAAAGTCTCTACAGCAAATGTTACAAATATGAAGTCATCTCAGAGACTCATATTTGCGCCACTTACTCAGTTCAGCTGCCTCTGATGCCGCCCGGCTCTAAACGTGATAACCCTGAGAGATGAGGCCGCCAAAGTGTCTACGCAAGTAGCATACCACACTAGGCTTTACCTCCTCTCCCAATGTCATACCATCAGGTCTCCTGCCATCGTCTCTAAATATTCCACAGGCTCAAAACCGAGGGAACATTTATAGATACAAGAGCCTTCGGATGACATCGTTCAAACAACCGTGCCGTAAAACCAGCTCTCTTATCACCAGCAGCAACGACCAGTCGCGGACTTTAAGAACTTCACGGCACGTGGACCCCACAGACCGATAGTCTCTACAGCAAATGTTACAAATATGAAGTCATTTCTCAGAGACTCATATTTGCGACACTTACTCAGTTCAGCTGCCTCTGATGCCACCCCGGCTCTAAACGTGATAACGCTGAGATGAGAGGCCGCCAAAGTGTCTACGCAAGTAGCATACCACACTAGGCTTTACCTCTCTCCCAATGTCATACCATCGGGTCTCCTGCCATCGTCTCTAAATATTCCACAAGGCTCTAAAACCGAGGGAACATTTATAGATACGAGAGCCCTTCGGATGACATCGTTCAAACAACCGTGCCGTAAAACCTACCAGCACTTTTCTTACATGTAAGTCCGTGAAGCCCCAACATCGACGACGCTGCTACCACAGGGGCACTGATGGGGTTGACAAATCGCCGCTCTAGTCGGATTCCTACGGCGATGCGGCTCCCATCAAGTAATGTGCCGAGATTACTTGATGGTAAAGCGTGTAACCAGTGACTAGATTCCTTAGTCGAAACAGCTGGAAGGCGTGCCTGATCTTGGTCACTATGTAAATTATAGAAATATATTGGTAAATATATTTTTATATAAATTATAAAAATATATAAAAATATATTGGTTTGTATAAGTCAGTACTTAATGGAGATTGTATTATAAAGTTACGAATTTCAGTAGCTTTATTGTTTGTCGGGATCCCATATTACTTTGAGTTTATTACAAAATGGTTAATCCTGAAAAGTTTTCACTTTCAGTTCAATATAGGCGATCGTTGTTTGTTCACATAGTTTGTTTTATGGTTTATTGAGAGATTTTATATTGCGGTATTTAAATGGTATAAAGCGCCGTATGTAGTTAGTAAAAATATAGGTCCGTTCTCTTGCGAAGAGAATCTCAATCCACAAGTCCAACGCACTCATAGCTTTCTTTGTTCAGAGTTGCCGCAGCCAACTTTAAGAAGCGGAAATCCTTTTTCCATTTTTTAAGTAACGAGGCATTCCATCTTAGTCCTCTGGGGATCTATCACTATTCTTCATTATAGCCTTTCACAAATACACTGCTGAACATAGGCCTTCACCAAGGAATGCAACAAAGTACGGTCCTCAGCTACCTGCATCTATAGACTTCCTCCATTCACTCCATCTTTCTACATTTCGCTTATCGGTACGAGGTTGCCACTCGAGAATCTATCTTGGTTAATCACCTGGGGGTTATCACACTTCTGCTTTTTGATTCTTAGTCGAGGATAGATGTAGATGTCTAATGTGCCAGAGCATGTGGACTGTGTGTAGAAATATATATCTCTTCAAAGAAATTTCTTCCTAAGTGCTAACCTGTATGTGGTCCACCGTGCTATTTTACAGACTAGTAACTGACAAAATAATGGCGTATTCGTAATAGGCAGCAGCGTAACTAGTGCGAATGTGTCGATTATGCATTCACCAATCCACTCGACGTGGTGAGTAAGTTTAGTAAACATTATTTAAGTGGTAGAGCCATGCTTCAGCTATATTATGGTTTTAGCGCGAATGAGTCGGGTCGATCGGGGTAAGACCACGCTCTCACAGAAAGCCAGTGTGTTTCGTATAGTAAGAGTAGAAAATTTAAGTACCTTAATGATTTTTATATTTACGCGAACACTACACATTTAAATAAAACTAGTTTACGGATTTTATCGCGTATTAAATTATTTTATATTCCCAACGTTTCAGTACTTTACAGCACCCATGGTCTCGGGGGACTGAGGTATTTGACGTCCCAATGTCATAGTTTACCACGGTTACCTCCAGATTAAAAAATATGAATTTTTGTTCCGATCTACGCAGTATGAACTTACAGTATCTTGAAGTCTTGCAGTTGTATGCTTGGGTTGGGATTTAATTTTATTAATTATAGGATCCAAGCAGGTGGTACCCAGCCATCTTCTCTATTGAAATTAGGATGTTTTTGATTTCAATAGCCTCATGAATCATCCTTGGAAGGAATCGGTGTTCTTTAGCGAGTTTGTGGTCTTTCAAATCTAATGTAGTGACAGGGCGATCCTGAACATGTTCACAGACTGCAGACTTCCCGGAGCGTCGATTCTTCACATCAACTATGTGTTCTTTTGCGGGTTTTTATTGATCTTTTAGTTTGTCCTATATAAGAGACCACATTCACAATCAAGCTTGTACACTCCTGCATCTTGCATAGGGACATTACACTTCACTGATGGTAAAACTGACCAATCTTCTTCGGCGGCTTGAGTATGTTTTAATAGAAGCACGCTTCAGGATGTAGCCAATCTTGTCAGTGACACCTCTGACATATGGCAGTACAGCAGGCACTCGCTCGACTGTGGCCGGCTTCATTCGTTCACTGTGACTTAGGCGCGGGCCCGAAGCTTATTGTCGTGCAAAACTTGCTTGACGTGGAGAGCTCGGCGGCGGGTGTTTACTGTCACAGATCCCTCGTGCTCTCTGAAACAAATATTTACCCACGGTAGCTAACTGTGAATGATGATAATGAGAGTCACCGTTTAAATATCTATCTGTATGGGTCTTTTTTTCTACACAGTGTGGCTCAAGGTGTTATCAGGATTCGAATTACTAACACATCTAGAAAAGCTAAAGAGTTGTTTGCCTCTTACTCCATTGCAAACTGAATTTTAAAATTTATGGAATTAAGATGGTCTAAAAATGCAGTTACTTTATCTAAAGGTAGAATTGGAAAGTTTCGTCTACGTATCGCTTGTAGAATCTTGGATTTACGGGAGAAGAGTAAGTAGGGCTTTCGCCTCAAAGTCTTCCATGAATATATCGGCGACAATGGGAGATACAGGTGATCCCATCACCACCCCATCTACTTCCTTGTAAACTCCTCCTTCCACAATAGGTAGCCAGATGTAGGCAGTGTCTGAGTTATACTGCATATTCTATGGGCATGTTGTTTCCTCCAGCCTTCTAGTTACAATCGAGATGCAGTCTTCAACAGGTAAGCGTGAACAGAGACTGCACATCAAACTGACCATAGTTTCATTGTCTGCCAGATGTAGATCTTTAATCTCGCTGACAAAATGGTAAGAATCCTTTGTGTGTCTCTTATATCCCTGAGCGGTGTGAGTATTTTCCTAAGTGTGAGACAATCCGTAAGTTGGTGAATCGATTTGGCTAACTATGGGACGTAGTGGAGCATTGGGCTTGTATTTTTGGTAACCATACAACTTCGGTGGTTTGGCTCCTAGGTATTATCGATTTTACGTCAGATTTAATTTTTGGAGTGTTTCTTTATGAGATTACTAGTTGTTTTAAGTGTGTTATTGTTGGGTCGTTTTTAACCTTTTATAAGTGCTTGAATCGGACAAAAGTTCTTGTATTTACAATTATAATCTGACGTATCAATGACTACCGTGGCATTTCCTTAATTGCGTGGAGAATCGTGAGTTCTGGTTTATTGCGTAAGTTATTCAACGCTTTAAATTCGTCTTTAGGTAGATTCGGTTTCGGCGCTGAACTCCGACGTAACATAGACGAAATGTCTTGACGTGTCGCTTCCAAATCTTCCTTTTGTATGTTGTTTTTAAATAAACAGTCCTCGACACTGCAGATAATTTCCTCGTACCGTAATTTTTCGTTGTTATGGCGAAATTAAGGCCTTTCAATAATATAATTGTTGCATCATCCAGAATTCTGGATGATGCTCCACCGATCCCATAGTTAACCAAATGGATTCACCAACTTACAGATTGGCTCAACACTTAACGAAAATACTCACACCGCTCAAGGACATACAAAGCACACAAAATTCACCATTTTGTCAGCGAGATGAAAGACCTACATCTGGCAGACAATGAAACTATGGTCGGTTGATGTGCAGTGCGTCCACGCTTACCTGTTGCATCTCGATTGTAACTAAGGGCTGGAGGAAAAACAGCCATATATATGCAGTATTACTCAGACACTGCCCATCTGGCTGTGGAAGGAGGAGTTCTGAAGTAGATGGGGTGGTGGGCTCACCTGTATCTCCCATTGTCGCCGATACTCAGGCTGAAACTTCTCCGTCCAGATTCTGAGCGATCGTAGGCACGGTTCAGATTCTGACTGCAGCCATAGACCATCTTAATTCCATAAATTCTAAAATTCAGTTTGCAATGGATGAAGAGGAAACAACTCTTTCTTTCTAGATGTGTGTAATTCGAATCCTGATAACACGAACCACGGTGGACCCATACAGATAGATATTTAAACGGTGACTCGACCATCATTCACAGTTAGCTACCGTGGTAATATTGTTTCAGAGAGCATACGAGGACAATGAACACCGGCCGCCGAGCTCAATACGTCAAGTAAGTTGCACGACAATAAGCTCGGGCCGCCGGTGAACGATGACCGGCCGCAGTCGAGGCTGCTGTACTGCCATGTCAGAGGTGTCACTGACAAGATTGACATCCTGAAGCGTCTGATTAAAACATGGCTGGCCGCCGAAGAAGATTGGACCCATCGGTGTCAGTCCTCTGCAAGATACAGGGTGTACAAGCTTGATTGTGAATGTGAATGCAGGACAAACTAAAGATCAATAAAACCCACGTTAAAGAACACATAGCTGATGTGAAGAATCGACGCTCGGGAAGTCTGCAGTCTAACATGTACAGGATCGCGTCACTGTCCAGGGTTTGATAGACCAGAAATCTCGCTAAAGAACATCGATTCCTTCAAGGATGATTCGCGAATGATCAAAACATCCTAATTTCAATAGAAGATGGCTGGTGCTACCATCTGCTTAGGATCCTATAATTAATAAATCCCAACAGCGCAACTCCAAGAATGAACTGCAAGTTCATACTGCGTAGATCGGAACAAAATTAATAATTTTAATCTGGAGGTATGTGGTTTCTGACATTGGGACGTCAAATACCTCAGTCCCCACAATGATGCTGTAAATACTCAAACGTCGGGAATATAAAATAAGTTAATATACGCGATAAAATCCGTAAAAATTTTAGTTGAAGTACCTTTCTACTCGAAATGAAGCATTCCATCTTTATCCTCAGAGGTTATAACGCATCTGTATTTTGGTATAATAGATGTAGTTTTCGCAGCATATTTTTCTTATTTAAAAAATAATCGTTACCCCAACACTAGGAAAATCCCCTTTGTAGTGGAGACAGTGTGCATTCATAAATTGCACAAGGGCAAATATTTAGACCCAGTACAATTTGGAGGCCATGCAACTACTTGTTCCGTGCGGGATTAAAACCCGGGGCCCTTAGCGCTGCAACTCAATGTAACTGCACCACAAAGAAGTCAAACTTACCATCAGGTGAATTGCGTGCTACTTTGTCACCCTAATTCTATAGAAAACATCTTGACAAGGCCTCTATCCAACAGGGAAAGACTGGCAAAGAAGAAGAATTGACTACATTGAGAATTGTCACATATAATAGAATTCTTTCCTTTAAACTCGCAAACTGATTTAAGCAAATGAGTGAGGTTGAATACAATATATTTTAAAGAAATTTTATGTTATGAAGCATCTATGTAAATTACTCCGTTGCGGATTTATAATTTCATAATATTGTGAAATATAATATGGTCATCTCTAAGCCAGAGGTGCCTTAGAAGAGAATATAAATTTATATATTATTATAATAAGTTTCAGTTTATAATTTAGAAAACGTCTTAAGTAACTAGCTATTTGCAGTTTCGAAACTATATGAAAGATCTTTGAACTTTGATTTGCGATTATTAAACTTCAAAAAAATATCATTACTTTTCATCAAATTGTCTTTTAAAGTTATGGTTTTTACAAAATTTTATATATGAGTTCGAAAAACTTAAACTGAGGATTTAGTCAATTAATATATTATATTAACATGAAAGCCTGGATAAATTACAGCTGCACGGCTGAGCACCAGGTATCTTATCATCTCTAAGAGGGTTTAGGACAGGAAAGATTCTCAGGCTGCCCCAATACGCATTAACCCTTAAGCTACCACGCTTATAATAAATAGTTCATCAGTCCACTGCACATAGGCCTCCCCTACAGGTGGTTTTCATCATAGCTGCCACGATTGGCAGGCGGTTTGGCAACCGCAGTTTTTATTTTCAGTTGGTATCAGTAAGACGCTACTATCCATCTACGTTTAAGTTTCCTCGGTCGCCTCGGACACCCACGGGATGATATGGGTAGTGGATATTCTTACACCGCCACTACACGATGTCGGTTATACGATAAAAAGACATAAACAAAATGAAATACATTCTGATGATTTCTCAACCATATATTTTTGAATAAGTGTCTTATCTACTTTTCAGCCCGAATAGTCAATTTAAACTCTGCCAAATAAGGAAGGATTTTCCATAGTCGGAAGTTGGACAGACGAATCAGTGGTCACAATATCAGACGTTTCATAGTTTTGACGCTCCTTGTCATCGACGATTTGAGTTTTTTACACCTGGTATACAAAATTTAAAGACTTTTACCGGTAAGCGAAGTGTAGAGCGCCCCTCCCCACTCCCCACCAGATGGTGTGACGACCTAGTACGACATGCAGGATTTTGGCGTGGTAGAGCCACGCTGAAGCTATATTATGATTGTAGCACGACCAGACTCTCACAGAATACCAGCGTAAAATAGCAGCTTAATGCTACTGTGTTCTGTATGTGAACAAGAGACTATTATTACAGGAAGCGAGGCATTATATTTAATAATATATAATATATTTTATACCTCAGGGGTGACAACGCATCTTCATTTTGATTCTTAATTGAGGATAAAGGTATATGTGCATGCATCCGAATAAACTTCAAAAAAAAAACAGTCGATGGATGCAGGTGGCTCAGGACCGTGCTATAGCATACCGTGCCACATATGGCATTCCTTGTGGAAGGCCTATCAGAAGTGAACTTGTGATGGGCTGTATGTGATGATGATGATGACACGGAATAAGACCCGTGGTTAGGCTCTCAATAAAGGGTTAACGAACAGTTCAAGCAAAGAAACATAAAAATTAAACTTATTCAAATTATAAATAATTACCTACTATTTTAAACAAACTAAAGTTAAACTCACAGTGGACATTAGAATACCCTCATCATAAAAGGGTTGAAATATCATTTGTCCAATTTGAGAACACAGGGAATGTGGATATATTCGTTGCTTATGATTAATGAACATAATATTATTGAATTTTATGCAACCATTTTGTTTAAATTTAATAAAAGCTATTTAATTTAACTGTAATAAATTAGAAAACAGTTTTTCAACTAAATTTTTATTGCATGGTAGAGCAGAAATAAAACCTTATAATTTTTGACGGCTCCGTAGCGCAGTGGATTCGCAAAGTATTGCAGCGATAAGGGCCGCAGGTTCGAATCCCAAAAGAAACAAGTATTTGTATGGCCTGCCCTACAAATAAATTTTCGGCAGTCTGGATGTTTGTCTTTGTGAAATTTATGTATGTAAACTGACCCCACAATACAGGAGACAATCCTAATGTGGAGTTAACTTTATTAAAAAGAAAGGAAAATGAAAAAAAGGAATGTGGTATTCATGGACGAACATTCAACATTTACTTTATACATTTCGGATTGTGTGCCGGCTGAAACCATTTTCATGAGATGTTCTTAACTTTCTTGAGATGATATTTGTGATTTGCACATTATTTCTCGTCCTGGATGTTGACTGACGATCGCTTTCTCCAATATTTTAGACATAACTATTCACTATTACCAATTCTTTATGGTCTTTGAATCATGGTCCCACATCTTCACTGACATAAACGATGTAATAAGTTTTACAAATGTAGGGAGGAAAACGCTTTTGGTTGTATAAATTTTATAAGTACGGATTAGTGAGCAAAAATGGCAACGGGTCGGGCATAAAGCTTGAAGAACCAACAACCGGTGGGAAGGAAGGTTTTCAAGGCCTTGTACTGGTAAGCGACGTTTAGGGCAGCCACCCACTACATAGAGTGACAAGCTGATAAAATATGAAGGTAGTCGATGAATGCAGATGGCTCAGCACCGTGCTCTATGGAATTCTTTGGGGGACGCTTATGTTTAGCAGTGGACTTGTGAAGACCTGTAATGATGACGATAATGAAGAGGCGGGCTACTGCATCTTATTACGTTTCTACAGAATGCTAGACTTTCGCTGCCTAGCCGGTCTGAGTATGTTACGTTGACGTAAACGAGATAGTAGCGCCATCCAGATCGGAAGCCAAAAGATTTTTTGTAATTTCCCATAGTCCCCTCTTACTACAGCCACGGGACGTAAAGGGGTGGTGAATTCTCTCACGTGAGGCGGTAATAAACTCTCAATCGAAAATTATTTATAACATATTTATATGAGACGTCTGATTAAAAATATAGAAAGAGTAATAATAGTAAGACCTTCAAGAAAAGAGCCTATCTACTCCTTTTTAAAAGCCGGCAACGCATCAGCAATTTTCCTGGTGTTGCAGTTACTCATGGACGAAGGTGATCACTTACCATCAGGTGAGCCGTATATGCTAGTTTGCTTTTTCTTCCTTTAAAGAAAACTCTTTTTTAAAACCTCCTACATTAAATACATCATGGCGACCCTGCCAGCATGAATGTGAGCAAATTTCTAAATGACTAGGATATTGTTCGAATTAATTGTAATTGCTCGCGAACGTATAGCATTAGTATATAACCTGATTTTTTGTCAACCATTTAGGTATATAATACATAATATGTATTATTTAACCTTTAAACCAACCATGTACGAGTAGTGGCGGTGTAAGAATATCCACTAACGCATATGACGATATGGCGATACCCCATTCCCCATATACAGGACGTCAAAGGTGTCGTAGGAGGCGACAGAGCGAAAAAACCTGTCGGGACCTGTGGGGATTGGTAGCAACATCTTCCTAAAAACAACTAAAAAATTAAAAACTTTCGTTGCTAACCCGATTACCAAGCTTGACAAATCAATATGAAATGAGACAATCAATCTATCAGTGTTCATCCCTGGAATGCTGATTTGGTTAACCTATTATGTGCTTGGCCAACCTCTCTTCCCAAGCCAAGACAAATTTAGTTGTAGTTGAGGCTATTTATTTTGGAAATTATTTATATCACATTACAAACTAATGTATCTTTTTTGTATATTTGTCGCTTGGCGGTGTGATGAAGTAGTCCTTAAACACGACATTTGTAGTAAGTTTTAAGGGAAGTCTTATTAAAAATATAGAAAGAGCAACACAACTCTCTTTTAACACCTGCTCCATTACAATAGACACTCCCTGATGCACGACCACGACCTATTTGTGCTGCAGCCATTATAAGCAACAGCGTTGCTCTACCCCGATTAAAATTAACTTCCTTAATATCACGTTTTTAGTCATTAGTAGAACGGGAAGTGGTAATTATCGGGTTTAAGAACACTGCCATCTAAACAAAAAGTCTTAATTGAGCGAATGCATTTACACATCATTGGGTATCCGTTCTGTAATGGAAGCGAAAGGCGAATAAAAGAAGCTTTGAACTAGAAACCTTTACGACTAGACTAGAATATGAAAGTTAGATAGTTCTTTATGAGAGTGACAAACAACGCAACCGTCATAGTTTAATGTGGTAATAGATCTTATGTGGAATTGGTTAAAATGGCCAGGTCGGGTAGACTTGGATGAGATTTTTTAGATTTTATTTTATTTATATTTTGGGGATCAAATTTTATTTTCCTTATTATAGTGTTGGATCCAGTAGTTCTCTGGCCATCTGGTGTTAAGTATTGATGAAGTTTTAGATGGTAAATTGCTCTGTCTTAGCCTTTAAAACTTCCGCTTGAGAACCGTTCTTCTCAATCGGTCGTCAGTTCTATCAGTTAAATCTAACTGATAAAAAGGCCCATAAACATGAACCCTATAAATGTATTTCCTTGGAACAGAAAAACATTTCAACAACAAACTTAGTTACATAAGTAGACGCATACGACTCCAACAATACAAATAATTCAAACGCTCCCACATAGAAACAAATTCATATAGAAGGAGCGCTGCGTTTATTTCAAGTGGCGCTGAAATCAAGCCACAATCATGCTCAACTTATTGTAAAAACAAGCATTCGCGCCCAGACATGCATCTAAAATCATTTGCAAACATTAATACGATCTTCCGGCGACTACACACAAGGCGGTACTGGCTGCTGCTGTTACAGAGTCTAACAAGCGGTGCAAATATTCTACCGTTAATAATAAATATGTACTTTACCGTAGTATATATATAATGTTGGTTATATATATATAAATATATATTTATATATATATATATATAAATATATATTTATATATATATATATATATATATATATATTTTCCTTTAATTTGTTAATATTTTAATTTAAAATTGTTACGTCTTTTAATTATAATGAGATATAATTTCACATATAAATAATAAATTAAACAGTAAAAATAACATATATATTAATAAAATGGTGAAAGATATTTATATAACAATACGGTTGAAGTGCATATGTGCAGTAAACATTAAGGGGCTGTTAAAGAAAGAAAGAAGAAAGATGTGTGCGTGAATACGTGCGTCGAAACCATGCTCAACGTAATAACGTTGAGCATGGTTTCACATCACTGAAATTTACGCAGCGCTTTGTATGTTTCTTTGTTGATCTGAGGCGCTCCTAACAACATGAAAATGAATGCAAACTGAGTAATATAAAATTCATTCAATATTGTAACAGTTGCAGCGTGTTACTGGAGTAAGTTCGTACGTTTCTCCAACTGAAAATACTCATGTTGTATAAAACAAAGGAACAGACGCAGGTGTCTCAAGTATTCGAATGCGTTCCCAACTTAATTAAATGGCAGTTTCATTTAGTTTAATATGCAAGGATGTGCTTTACGCTTACTTGACAAGGTATTGCTTTCTGCTGCACTACCTCGTTGGCCTAGTGGTTGTCAACGTGACTGCTGATTATGTGTTTCTGGATTCTCATATTCCCGGGTCGGGCCACAAATCAGGTACTCTAAGCTACTAAGCAGTGGCGCTTTTTTATTATGACCTCCGGACCGAATTTCATTCACGGCGGCCAGTCTCAACGGAGACTAACCATCTACAGCACAGGACTACTAATGCATTCTATATTCCTACAATCTTATAGTCCAATGGGACGGTGATCTGACATGAACATAGAGAGATCAGGCACTGGACCAGGCTTTAATACTTTCGAGGCTACGAATAGAAATACCAAACATTCTGACTTCAGGCTGCCACTAAGAATTTCTTAACAGAAAACCCAATAACTGATTTTGGCTCGACCAAGTTTAAACTTGGTACCACTTAATCAGCAGTCCTTCTTTGACCACAACAGGGCAGTTAACTCTATCTAATGGGGCGCTATCGGCACTCGTACATATATAACACTACGCTTGCAGGTGCGGTAGCCACTCTAGAACCTTTTATAGAATGGGAGGCAAACGAAATTAACGACATGCACAAAGAAATCATGCGAGGAAGAAAACGAGTAAATCGCAAAATAGTGAACCGGCAAGCATCAAGATGATGTGGATGGTAACGTGAATTGTGCCGTGATATGCGTTGCTAAAATTTGACGGCTGGAATAATTTTAATTTAATGGATGCAACATTTCTTCGTAGCGCTATTGAATCGAGCCAATTAGAGAACTCGGTCATGTTCTTCCTCATCAATTGTCGCTTCATGAACTATATGGCTGATCCATTGCTACTTCATCTTATAACTAGTTTTACAATATTGTATAGAGACAAATATTTTTTGATCTTTTGCAATCCTATCTGTCCAAAGGTTGTTTGAAAGAAGTCGCTTTTTGAGATAAGACCGTCTATTGTACCTTCTTTCTTTTCTTTCATAGTTTATTTTGTTCACTGTTTTAAGCATTGTTCTTAAATAATGATTTCTTATATTTACGCGAATACTACGCATTGAATAAAACTATTTTTCAATCTACTTTAAGAAAGGAGGTGGTTCTCAATTCGACTGTATGTTTTTTTATGTGTGTTACCTCAGAACTTTTTTCTAGGTGAACCGATTTTGATATTTTTTTTTATTTGAAAGCTAGTGCTTTTCATGTGGTCCCATATAAATTTGATCAAGATCTTACCAGTAGTTTTTGAGTTATCCTTAATAATGTGTATTTAATTGACTTCGACTACATTGATGATGTTTTCATTTTATTAATATTGAAGTCGGTTGTACAAAATTTTAATTTTACCGCTTATTACGGATCTTGACGTGTATATTTATACTTATTTTTAATTCCTGACTTTCCGATTGATTTGCAACACCCATGCTTACGGGGGACACTGAACTTTTTTATAGAATAATGGTGTATTAGAAGTAGTCGTTCCCAATGCATTAGAGATATTTATACACATTAATTGTTTGCGCCTATATTATGCAAAACCAATGCAGGTAAACCCGCCCCTTTATAGCGCATTATGAACGCACACAAAATATTTTTTTCAGGTGTTAACCTGTTCACTTTTCACATTTACAATTTCGTAAGGATGTTTTAGAATGATAAATATAAATATTTAAAAATAGTATTAAAATATTTCACACGATATATCGGTTATTGTTATCCATTTATTTACATTTAGCATAAGTAGCACAGCAGCATTGAGCTCCTATATCACGTTGGTATTCTGTGAGAACGTGGAGATGCTTGACGTAGTAGAATATAATCAGTTTTTAATATTATATATTGGTCCAATCGATGCAAAAGGAGTTTACAGTGTCTTGAATTCTTGCTTTGCTCGGGTTTGGATTCAATTTTATTAATTATGATATCCCAAATTAATGATATGGAATGTTTATGTAGAAATCACCTTGTGGAATCATTTCTTTAGTTAGGGTTTTAGTTCCAGCTTATATACATTCTACTCTGGGCTGGCCTTCTCTTATTTCTCAGAGGTTGTGAGGCAAGTGACTTTCCACCGCGTTGCCCAAATGCGTGTTGGCGAACTTCACATGTCTTCGAAATATTATTTTCTTGTTTTCTCTCAGACATGCAGGTTTCCTCACGATGTTTCCTTCATCGAGAAGCAGGTAGTAAATTAGCGCAAAATTGCAATTTATAATTTTATTGGTGCCGCCGAGGATCGCACTCTGGTTACTCGAGTACTGTGAAATTTACAGCGAGCGTATCGACCATTAGCTTCTACGGTTCACTTTATTAAGATTCAGAATACACTTTATTTAGGATTTGTAGTTTATCAAATATGATGAGTCTGATGGCGGGAATCTTGAATCAGACTGCAGACTTCAGGGTGTCGGATTTTCATCAGCTATCTACTCAACCGTCCACGGTGACTACAGTCCCCAAAATTGTGCCTCAACTGTCCATGGTGACTATAATCACCAAACGACATCTTTCAGGTTAAACAGTACAGCGCAAAAGATAGCTGTTATTAATACAGTAAAAAATATAGATGGTGCCATTTAAATTTGTCATCTGTGAGTGAATTTTATCTGTATAACTAGCTGTTACCGCGGCTTTGCCCGCATGGTCACTGAAATGAACTATCCATTGCTTTTAAATTGAAAGAAAACTGAGTTTTATAGATTTGTCAGAGATGCAGCCATTAAAAGAAACTGAGCAAAATTGATTCGTCAGCCTATTTAAATGTTTTGAAACGCAGCGTATAGGAAAGCATGAAAATAGCCTGGAAATGGGATATTTTTTCAATTAAAACTGAGCATAATTATCCGTCAGGATGCAGACTTTTGAAAGAAACTGAGCTAAATTGATTCGTCAGAGATGCAGTTTTCTGAATTGAAAAACTGAGCCAAATAAAAGATCCGTCAGAGATGCAGCCTTTTGAGTTGAAAGAAACTGAGCTTAATAGGTCCGTCAGAGGTGCAGCATTTTGAACTGAAAAACTGAGCTAAATAAAATTTTGAATTGAAAGGGAAGATCTGTGGAATTCTGATTAATTGATTGTGGAATTTTGGAAAAAAACTAACTGAACACTATTTTAAAACGACTACTGTACACAATGTTATATGTTTTTCATTCGGGGAAAGAATGTGGAGATTCTAGGCATTTGATACATGAACATGCTACATACAGCTGACCATAGAGAGAAGCACGGTTTTCTAAGTTGACCCCGCTACCTGTAACGTTTGCCCTTGCGCTTTTAATTGTCATTGCAAAACTGAGCTTAATAGGGAACTGCAACCTTTGAATTGAAAAGGAAGATTTGTAGGAATTATAGGGATCCGTGGTATAATAACATTTCACCCTTTCCTACGCCTGTCAAAATTGTAGCACCGATTATGTTCCGTCAAGATGTGTCACGCAGCCTTGTCCCGTTACATAACCGAGGAGCATCTAAATTTCGCATTAGCATGACTGGGACGCCTAATTTTAATTGAAGCTTATGTGAGGGCACACCTGACAACTCTAGAGAATTTAGAAGCTCTACAGGATTTGAAGTGCTCTGTTCTGTGTCCATAACTGTGTCTACTGACAAATACTCAGTTATTTCTCCTGCTACTTCGCTTAATATATCTGAATTTATTTTGTTAACGCTCTCATTTTTGGTGCAAGAATCGCCTTTCACATAACCATTTGTCTTCATGCATGTTGTTCATTAAATCTGAATAAACGCTCGCAATTAATTCGGAATGACTCTGTACTAAATTACAAAATCTCTCGTCAATTTAACGCAGCCCTCAGCATCCGTTTCCAACCGCCCATCGCCAATTTTAATAGTGTGTCAGCATAGTTTCCAGCATTGATATCATTATACAAATGCACTCTCATATTCGTAGTTAAACTGAATTTTGTCACATTGTTCCATAAAATAAATGACTTAGATAGGCATGCTTTAATTTCATCTGCAGGTGCGCCCTTTTGAATGACAGGTAAAGTTTGGCGAAAGTCACCAGCCAGTAAAACCACCATTCCTCCCATTACATCGGTATTGCTGCGCAAATCCTGGAGCGTTCGATTTAGTGCTTCTACAGCTTTTATGCGACATTGTACTTTCGTCCCACACTAAAAGTTTGCATTGTCGTAGCATTATACCTCGTGCACTATTTTTGCTAAAGTTGCAGATCGGCGATTCTTCCTGGGCTAGATTTAGAGGAGTTTTAAAACAGAATGTGCAGTGGGGCCCCTTAGTAGCGTGGCGGCTATACCGGAGGCTTCCAGCCACAGCAATGTTTTTATCTTTCCGTACTTGCGCTAATAATAAATTTAACAAAAATGTCTTCCCAGTTCCTCCAGAGGCATCTAAAAAAAAGTGCACCATTTCAGATTCAATTTGTCCTAATACTTTGTCAAAACTCGTTTTTGTTCGGGAAACAAGCAGGGTACAAATTCGGCTACTTGCTGCTGCAAAGCTGGTATATCGTAGTTTGTTTCACGTATAATTTCATCACTTAGTTCATTTTCAGTTGTTCGCTGAGGGCTTATCATTCCAAAGTTGCTTAATTTTTGCCTACCTTTACCATTACTTTATCTTCAATTTTGCAAGTGCTTCATTATAAATGTGTTCATTGTATGTCATATTCGCGTGTGTCTGCTGTAACCTTCGCAAAATATCTTCCGCCATGTACTCTTTATATTTGTCCCACAATTTATGTGCATTAGATAGCCCGCAAGATGATATGAGAGTTGCATAAGATCCCTAATTCTGGCTGGTGACTGGCACTGCACAGCTTCCTCCATGGTTTCATCCCAGTGATTATCGTTTTCTAAAAGATGCAGAGCTTCACATGCTTCTCTATAAGTTGCGCATTCCTGGCCGTTGACAGTTTAAGGTCTTTATATCCTGTAGGACCCCGAACATGGTGCAGCAGCAATCGTAAACAAAACATTCAAAATTAGTTACATGGACGGTATACACACGACTAAGGGCATCTGATGACTTTACACCGGGCTAATTTGTAACAGGCGCGCCTTGAATACGGCGTTTCCACTCCCTCCTAGATGTGTTCCAAAGTGTAATTGCAGGGGACTTCGGAATATAACAACGTTTTGCAAAGGGTCAGTTTGACAAAGTTGAAAGAAGGCTGTTAGTGTAGTTTTGGCGGTGATGCAATTCTTTTTTGAAATTTCTTTCGGTGAAATATACACGCTCTCCATTTCCAAGTGCACAGCAAGGTGAGTAACTGTTGGGTGCCTTTCGTGTAAAGGAAGCCAAGGAGACGCCACGCTGCCTCGTTACTGCTGACATAACGCCCTGCTTGAAAGGTCTGTACTTTATTAACAGGATTTGCCTCATCTTCACTCCTGAGATTAAATATTGTGGTCGCTTCCTTTATTTATGTACTACAGATATACTTGATTGCGCGGACAGAGCTACATGCTTTTACATTAATGTGGGCATTAAACATTTACATAGAATGGGCGAATACGGGACAATCCAGCTGTTATCTAGGTTTCGAACGCTCCAGAGCGAGATTTGATTGTAACTTTCTGCCACCATCTTTGGGAGCTCTGCGTCTGTATAAAGGGTAGCCATTGTCATTGTACTGTTTCTTTTAATAGCTGTTTAGGAATTTCTTTGTACATTTCCTTCTTTCATACATGGCGATATTGAATTTCGTGCTCCACATGGACCGTGAATCATATTTCGGACGATGGTATCATACAATTCTTTATCTTGCTCAGGATCCGGAATCTCAGCGCCTATTATGTCGTCTATTTGGCCGCAACTTCTCTTTAAGACATATTAGAATGTGGGCATGCGGTAATCCTCTTTTGCCATTCAAATGAATACATGAAGCACTGCACCTCTCAAAATTTTCCCTTTGTTAATTACATACATTAATTTTTGTACTTTTAATCTAAATATTCTAGCATCTAAATCTTGTCTGTCAGTTTTTTGGCCTGGCATTAGCTCCTCAGTTATTTTTTTCCATGTGGGATTGCAAGTAAAAGTAACAAAAGATCAGGTCTTCCGTAAGTTCGTACATAGCAGGCCATGTGTACTCATGTGGTAGCGGGGACTGTTAACGAATGATGAGGCAGAATTACCATTTTACCTAAATCTCTGGGCTTCTTAAATTGTCATAGAAACTGCATCTTGTAAATATAATTCTCAACGCCCAGTTTTTGATTTAAAGATATATAACGAAGACGTTCACTTTCTACCTTCACATACATGTCTACCAATAATTGATGAAATAATTGTCTACACCGGCTAAGAGGTTAAAATCATTTCTCGCAACATCATATGATACGCCAAAAATCCACACATGATACTTTTTGTTCGGTAGCTCCTTGTGACCGGGCATGAGTGGAATTTGAAATGATAACCCTCTTGTCCTTTAAATCAATGGGTATTGCAGAGCGTCATAAAACTTGTGTGTATCGGCTACCCGTTGCAACGTATCATCACGTGCTCGCAAGACAATGTCTCGTGAAGAAAATTGATCACCACTAATTACGGCTGCTATTTCGTTTATCAAAGGTGCATTGTAGCGCCTTTCATGCTCTCCTCGAGGGGTCCGATCTGCGAATGACGACTTTATAATTCTCTTCAGGTAGGTTTTCTAAAGCAGTTTTAAATGTTTTATTAAAATGTTACGTTCATGCAAGAATCTTTGAATTTTGAACACTGTATCTCTCAACTCCTGGATAAATTGGCAGCACGTGCTTCCACAATTTCTTCGTCACCCATAAAATATACTTGTAAAATTTATGCTGTTCGTTTCAGCTGGAAAAAGTGAACCTATTCTATGATAAATTTGCCCTTGCACTGCAAATGTAGGCGAAAATCCCGGCATTATTATTTCCGTCAACTGAAGGACGTCATTTGAAAGCATGAGTTATATTTCCGGATCCTGTTTAAAAAGCACCGTGACTCATTAGCATCATATAAAAGAGAGTTTTCAAAGGTTCTTCTGGTTCCCCAAGTAACGGAAGAGACACTTTGCCATTGGAACAGCACATGCCTGCGGTCTCATCTTTCCATTTAAAGCGCTGCAAAATCGACAAGCCTTGTCCATCAGTCCGATAACAACTAACCTGTGATTTTTATAATCAATCAACGGATCATAATTGAATGTTGCGTCATTAAAAACCGACCAATAGTTTCTTTGAAAATTTTGTCGACGTTCAAGCTTGAGCGCATTTGCATCTCTTCGCGCCTGTGGCTGTTCTGGTGTTTCAGATGCCCTTATAGTAGATTGACGTTCAGCTTGCTCAATGAGTCTGTGTTGAGTTTCATCAGGTGTTTCACGGCTCTTAAGGCGGCCTGACGTTCCGCTTGTTCGAATAGCCTTTGCTAACTTTGAGCAGGTGTTTCAGTAGCTCTTCAAAGTAGATTGACGCCTGCCTGTTCAAGACGCCTTTGCTGACTTTGATCAGGTGTTTCAGTAGTCTTGTAGTTTGACGCTCTGCCTGTTCAAGACGCTTCGCTGACTTTGAGAAGGTGTTTGAAGTTTTAAAGTAGCTTGACGCTCTGCCTGTTCAAGACGCCTTTCCTGACTTTGAGAAGGTGTTTTGGAAGCTCTAAAGCAGCCTGACGCTCTGTGTCTGTTCAAGACGCCTTGGCGATGCTGAAGGTGTCTCAGATGCCTAAAAGCAGCCTGACGCTCTGCTTATTCTTGCCTTCTCAGTTCAGCATCTTCTAAAGATTCTAGCGATGGAGCTAATCTTTTCGCTTATCTTTGAGAAGATACTCTTGAAAGGCTGGACTTACGTTTGCGAAGCATTATAAGCAAGAAAAACCTATTTATAAAAAAAGGTTAAAATACCTAAAGGAATTAAATTTTAAATATTTTTTAAAAGCAAATCCAAAATTTATAAAAGGAATAAATATTCTTTTAAATATTTTTAAAATCAAAACAAAACAAAACCAATTCAAGACACAACACGAATCCGAAAACGATAGCCAAAAAAATCAGAATCAACCTAAACCAAATCACAAAACAAATCGCAGAAAACTGAAATCAAAAGCAGTAGTCAATATAAATATAACCAACGAAAAAGAAGTAAGTGTATAGGTACCGTATACACTATCTATACTATTAATATTCCTTTGAAATATTGTTAAACAAACCAAAACAACGAAAACCAATTCACGATTCTAAATAAACAAAATCCAAAATCAAATCCAGAGTCTAAATATGTATAAAGGAATACCAACCAAATCAACAAAACTGATCCAAAGAAAATACACAAATCCGAAAATGAAAGCCAATATAAATCCATTCAACTTAACCAAATCACAAAGCAAATAAACAAAACCGAAATCGAAAGCAGGTAGTCGAATAGCTAAGAAATAGAAACAATTTAAGCGTATAGGTACCATGCACTATAAGTTGACGCGCGGCTCAACGGCAGGAGTTAAGTACATGTCAGAAACATTTCGTTACCGCGTTTTAAAAACCTAGTAACGACATCTAGCGGAATCAATTTAAACTAGTATACGTTAGTGAATAAGAACTCTCAAAAATATTTTTCTTATAATTTTGCACAATTTTCTTATTGTAATACCGATTCATTCATAACCACATAAGAACTGTATTCATTTCCGTTCAATAAATATTACTAAGGCTTATTAATAAGGCTTACTAAGAACTATTTCTACCATTGTTAAGTAATAGTTAAGGAAAGCGTGACAGGTGGTGATAGTATTTCTGATCCATACTTATAATCACGCCTGTAACCCTTGCGGGGTAGGCAGAGCATCAACGGATTACTAAATATCGTCTGCGAGGTGTCCTCATAAATTAGAACTTAGACTCTCTCCCTCCCTCCCTCTTGAAATTAGAACAGCTAACAATCATTATGAATTCAAGAAGAAAGTTCGCGGATATTATTTAAATAAACTAACAGAATAATATCATTAGTAGTATTTATTTATGTATTTATATAAATGTATAATTATATAATATATGTTATTTACTTATGTCATATTATGTATATTATTTATCTATACATATAATAAATCTGGAGAAAAGTTGTGTCTGTAATTCTAATATATTCATGAAAAAAACAGGTCCAGGAGACTAAATAAAGGGTTTTTTTTCTATTATATTTTGATGTTAATTTTCTATTATATCTTAGTTATTGGCGGGATGACGGGTGTTTTTCAAATAAATACCATATTTATAAATAAAGTTTAAAATATAGTTATAACCTTGGTAATATAATTTGAAACTACACCCATTTTAGTTCTATCTATCATCAAATGGAAAAAGTATTTTGCCTTCAGTTACTAATAAATGAAATAATGTATATAACTTACATTTATAGGTTTACATGATTAGATTTTTAAGATTATTTAAAAAATTTAACGTTTAGTTTTTTAGTATTTTTGTAATTTTATTTTAAAAGTGTAATAAATTCAATAGATAGTCTATCAAAAATATGAAATTTGATAAGGTTTTATTTCAGTTACTAATATATATTTAAAGTGAATAAAACTGGTCTGTCTGCAATTGTTGCAAAAATTTCATTATCATTATATTTTTAAAAGAGATTTTTATGTATGTAGTAGAAATCGTTTGAAGATATCAATTACTGAACATAACGTTGCTATTTCATGACATGGTCATGTGACGATATCATTAAATTATTTTTCACCGCTAGCGGCGCCTCTAGCGTATTTTTTTACAGAAACAGAACTTTTAACAGAATTGACATCACTTTATGCCTTATTTATATAACAAATAAATGTTCGCTTCTATCGCTAATATTACTAGATACTATAGTTATGGCTTTCATTATTTCATCTCATAATAGCGCCATTTACTTACTTCTGAATAAACTAAAATGGCAAGTCACTGATAAAATTAAATAATAGAATGCTACTGCTAGAATGCTACTATTTCAAATAAACATTATAACGTAAATTGATAGAAGACCATGAAATTCATCATTATTTTATTAAAACTAAATTAACTTTAATTAGGAATTAACGTAAAGAGTAAAATGTAAATAATAATAATAATAATAAATTTTGATTCCAAGGCAATTTACCTTATATAAAATAGGTGTTTCTAGACATATATATTCATGTTCCTGTAGCATATTATATCTATGCCAATTACATATCATCTACATCTAATAGTGAATTTCGTTAATATATCTAGGAGTTGCGTAGCGGTTTTTATCCGCTATTTTTACTCCATAAAGTGTAGTAGACTAATAGACTGAAGCACTTTCTAAATGTATTTTACGATTTTCCTAGACATTTTTTTTCTACCACTAAAGACGTCGTGAAGATGTAACGAGTTTAACTCTAAGCATCTTCTCGAGGTTATTGCTATTAAGGGTCACTTAAGCAAACCAATTTTTTATCAAAATTATGAAAGATATTCTAACCATTATGGATACATCTATTAACATAAAGTATGAAAAAAATGTTAAACGAGCACATATTCCACCTGATGGTATGCTGTGATGCATCTACATCTATTCATTCGATAAACTAATAATTAAAATGCAGATGCGTTTTCACAAGTCCTAAGATGGAAAGCTGCGTTTCCAGTAAAAGTCTCCGGAGCAATACACTCACCAAAAAAAGCATAGAGCTGTTATTAAGTTAAGTATTCTGTGAAAGTGGTCCTTCCCGTCGACCCGACCCATTCGTGCTTCTACTGTAATATAGTTGCAGCTTAACTCTAATAAAAATAAAGGCTGTGATCACTTTGAGATAATAGCCAGGGCTGTAATATTAAAGTGTTTAATAATTTCATTCTAATTTCATCTTATAATTTCATTTGTCTCACAGAACGCAAAAAGTTTTTATCAGTGCTAAAGTTTTCCAGATTGCTTAAATAGATTGCCTCAGGGCCCGATTCCCAGTCTCTTGCAGTTCTTGTCTTTGTTAAAGGGATGAAGTTTTAATGTTACTATTTAAACAACATTCTTGTTGATAACTTGACAAAAATAAAACTTTTAATAAAATGTAAGCTGCCTCGAAAGAACCTTGACAAAATTATTTCCACTAGCTTTTGAAGTCACGACTTTCATTCTTCTAAGCGATAATATTTCTTACCACTGACTTCGATAGCTGTTATGTGGCAATTATTTCAATCTTCATATTTCTTTCAAGTCGGATTTCACTTGGTGGATCCGTCTCTAATGGGCCACAAAAAATTGAAAATGCGCGACTCGAAGCGACAAATTTTGTACAAATATGCGGCTCGAGAAAACCATGCGGGAACTTTCCCGCATGTTTTGTAAAAGTTTTATACTTATGCGGGATATGTCCAATGAGGCTACCACTCGGCGGGGGCTATTTGATGATGTGGAAGGCGGGGTGATGCAGGCAGAATATGTAATGTACCCTCTTACGATAGCTCAGGCCCCTGGTAGAGGCTGATTCAATTTAAACATGTACATAAACGCAGGAGCAGATAATTTCGTGTTAAAATACCATGCTACTGTCATATCTTTGAATGCGAGGCGGCGAGGCGCTCTACACTTCAACAGCTGCGATGCGGTGTTGCCGGCCCATCGGTGGCTTCGCGGAAGGTCTTGCGTGCGCTCTTGCGGTATCACACAGTATAACACACATGTAACAGTTCTGTAGGCTCTTATAACATGCCATTACACGCGTGAGTGCGGCGGCGGGAAAGGCGCGATGCAAGTAGAAGGCGACGCGAATCAGGAGTTCAGCGTCGGCGAAAAAGTGATGGACAATCACTTTTTATTAAAAGTTTTATAGTATCTCAAACATAATGTGATTCGAAGTTTTGCTACGTTTTGACTGTATTTTCTTTAATAAAATTAAATAATCTGGCCAAAGGAGCCAAAATTATAAATTTTGAAAATTCATTATCAATAAAACTCATATTTTTACTGTTTATATATCGGTATATTTATAATTTTCAAATATATTATACAAAAAACTATAATAAAAAATAACTAAAACTAAAAACTTAAATTATTATACAGTCCTACTCCCCGCGGTATAGTGCTAAGAGCACTGATTGCATTTCCTCCCTGGATGGTTATATTACGCCTTTGAGCGAGAAAAGAATCGATATTCTTATCAGCAGCGACGACCAGTTGTGAATACAATTCCTTTAGGAACTTCACTACACGTGAACCCCACGTACATAGTCTCTTATTTTTTGCATCTAACATTAAATAATATTTTTAAATAATGAATGAAGTGATTTGCAGCATAAATGTTCACGGAGGGACTGAGGTGCTCTACCTATATACCTAGTGCATTTTGGGACAAGTGGATGTTCAATAGGATAAGTATGATAGGTATAGATAGGTGAGGATAATATTTGTAGTACAGTTTGCTGTAAGTATGAGTGTGAAATACTTTTTTAATTAAAAAGAAATGACAATCTTTTTTAAGAAATATAAATTCTCATTATATTTTTTTAATTACATTGCCGAAATATTAATGATCTGCCATGTGATAATTTTGGAGCCGAAACTAAGATCACCATCATCATCAAAGACTATCACAAGTCAAAATAACATAGGCCACCCCCATAGATTGCCTAATAAGGCAGGCGAGTTGGCAACACCAGTTTCTATAACATAGAGCTGTTATCAAAAAGATGCAGCTGCCCAACTCTTGTCTCATTTTAAACAGACTTCAAAAAAAGTAGGAGGTTCTCAATTCGACTGTATTTTTTATGTGTGTGTTACCTCAGTTTTTTCTAGGTGAACCGATTTTGACGATTCTTTTTTTTTTAGCTGCTTTTCATGTCGTCCCATATAAATTTGATAAGATCTGACCAGTAGTTTTTGAGTTATCCTTAATAACGCGTATTTAATTCCTTCAACTATATTGATGATGTTCTCATTTTATTTATATTTAAGTCGGTTGCACAAAATTTTTAATTTTACCACTTATCCTCTGTTGCGTCTTATAACACCCCCGTAATAATGGGGTATTAGAATTTCTTACACCATCACTACACACTCAGATATAAAAAGTTAGATTTTTATATGTGGTAAAGTCATGCTGCATCTGTTTTATGGTGGTAGCACAAGGGGGTCAGCTTGAATGGGGAAGGACCACGCTCTCACAGAATCCTAGCGTAAAATAGCAGCTTAATGTTGCTGCGTTGCACATGATGTGCATACAAAACTGGAGACCCTTTTACCATTGATATATGTATTGTATATTCGAATAATATAATATAATGCAATATATATATATATATATATATATATATATATATATATATATATATATATATATATCGCATTCGAACATTCACTATGTTCAACTGAACTGTACTGCAATCGTACACCTTACTTTAGTGTCATTTACTGTATTCAATATTCATGCAGTGTGGCGATAATAATAAGAGATTTCAAATTAAAGTTTAAACCTTACGTAATTAACAATTCAGTAGTCAAGTAAGTAAATTTTTGTTGTTCAAGTGAATAAATAGGTAATAATATCGTAATATTTTACTATCTACCGCGCATGCGCGAACACAAATGTGCCATTTTTGTTTGGAATAGCTTCTCTAGTACGTAGTACATATAGCTCAAAGTACTTGATTGATGAGTCTGATATCTGCGCACGAACGGACTCTTTCAATTATTTTTTATCATTTAAGTCACCTACAAATCGGTGAGACGTATTAATCAAATTGTATTTTTAGTTTTCAAAAATCGCTTTTGACGCTCCTGAAATTTGACTATTTTTTTTAAAGACTAAGGGTGACAAACGAGCACACAGTCCACATGAATACTGAGACCCATAGACATCTACATCTATCCTCAATTAAGAATCAAAATGCAGATGCATTGTCATCTCTGAGGACTAAGATGGATTTTTTTATTAAGGACAACAAACAGTTGTATAATAAAAATTACAATTCAAATCTTATATAAACAGATTAACTAATTACACAACCAACACCGTTATCCACAAAAATACCGTAGTAATTAAAAAGCTAAAAGGCACATATAACACAAAAATAAAACAAGAGGCAAAAAGGCATACCTAGCCGTTAACAGCAAAATCATGAAAGTTACATGTATTACTTGGAAAAAAATTTTTTTTTGATTAAAGTTATAACATTAGAAAAAAGAAAAAAAATTACAAGTCATTCAATACAAGTTTTATAGCTTTTCTAAATTGAGGTAGTGACATGGTAAATAAGTCTACATCGGAGAAGCTGTTGTCATTAGTTCGATTATGCGACGCAAAGGCGCACGCATGCCCGCATTTGTTTTAGACATATTAAGGAAGAACAAACGATGCACGTGAGTGTTTCGTATTCTTTGCTAGCGACTTGGTACACGAAGGTATATACAATTAACAAATTCAGGACAATCGAAAAAGTTACGACAAATTTTGTAAAGAAAACTACAGTCAAACGGAAATCGCCTATTACTTAAAGTTGTTAAAAGATATTTTTGCAGAGCTTATCATAAGAGGACCAAGAACGGTAACATTTATAGTTTACAGGCGTAGATATTTACTTTGAACCGATTCTAGTAAATCATGATACCTTTGGTAAAGGGATTCCAAACTTGTGTAGCATATTCAATTGAGGTCTTATAAAGAGATTTATAAAGCAGTAAATAAGTGTCAGATTTTTAAATGGCACAAGTTCTTATGACAAAACCGTAAAGTTGAAAGGCTTGTTGATAATGTGGTTGTGGTAATCAAAATGAAAACCTCAATTCCAGTTAAAAGGGTCTCCGGTTCTCTACACTCACCATACGAAACATAAAGCTGCTATTTTACGATGGTATTATGTGAGAAGGTGGTCCTATTCCGGTCGAGCTGATCCATTCGTGCTACAACTATACCACTAATATAGCTGCAGCATGGCTCTACTACGTAAAAGCTGTACCACGTCTAATCAAGTTAGTCAGTGCATTGTAACCCTGCACGGTTATCAGCCTGTCTGATTTAATTTATTTTATGAACGACCTTTGTTGTTCCCTAACAGACAGGTCACTAACAAAGAAGGCTATCCTTCATTGTTAGTTAGCTGTCTACACTAAGTGCGACATACGACATAGGATCCTACGTTGTTGTTGATCGTTGCTTTGGTTTAGTAGAAGTAAGCGCGAATACTGATCATATGGTCCCGGGTTCGAATGCCGGGTCAGGCCAAAATCAGTTATTGGGTATTTCTGTCTAGAACTTCTTAATACCAGCCTGGAGTAGGGAAGTTGGCGGTGTTTCACCACCGTGCCGCATACTCGTGCACTATAGTCCGTCCTGCACAGATAGCAAGCCTCCGTTGAAATTGGCCGCTGTGACCGAAACTCGGTCTGAAATACATTATTATTACACTGCGTGCAAGGAAAATCGACATTTACCGTTACAGTTACAGCCTATTAAAGTCCACTGCTGAACATAGGCCTTCCCAATAGATTGCCTCAGGGGGGGA
This sequence comes from Parnassius orleans, assembly GCA_029286625.1. Classification (NCBI taxonomy): domain Eukaryota; kingdom Metazoa; phylum Arthropoda; class Insecta; order Lepidoptera; family Papilionidae; genus Parnassius; species Parnassius orleans. The sequence goes on from JAGSMP010000974.1 coordinate 114,178, forward strand.
TATTTGCTTTAGTTGCCATGCTTGTCAAGCGGGTTGGCAACTTTTTTTATCTTTAGTCGTTCTTAGGAAGTCGCTGCTGCCTAGTTTGTTTCCTCTGTCACCTCTTACGACACCCATACGGGATGTTATGGGGTAGTGGATATGCTTACACCGCCACTAAACTGGTGAAATCGGCATTTAAAAACTAAATTCTCCTTACACCTAACTGAAAAACTTTAATTCTATTATTCTTACTTTTTTAGGGTTCCGTACCCAATGGGTAACCAACGGAACCCTATTACTAAGCCTCTGCTGTCCGTCCGTCCGTCTGTCTGTCAGCGAGCTGTATCTCCGAGATCCGTTATAGGTATACAGTTGAAATTTTCACAGACAGTGTATTTCTGTAGCCGCTATAACACCAAATATTAAAAATTAAAATAAATTAAAAATTAAAAGGGGCTCCCTTACTAAAAACGCGTTTTTTTTAAATGACGTTAGTAGTTAATTTTCTTAATTAACTAGGATTTTCTCCTGTATCGTGGGGGCAGTTTACATACATAAATTTCACAAAGACAAACATCGCGGCCCTTAGCGCTGCAACTCATTGCTGTGCTACTGCGCTGTGTAACTGTAATTGAAAATTTTCTAAAAAAATAATTCCTTTCTTCAAGTTTTATTTGTACAGAGTGTTTCAAAATGCAATATCTTGAAACGCAAAATAAAGTAAGACAAAGTTGAAAGGACAGAAAAAAGTCGCTAACAACAATCCGCGGGTTTAGTAACTTAACTCTCAAAAATAGTTAACGCTAATAATAGAAAACTATATAAATAAATGGGAATAACATATCTCAACGTTAACTCAAGTCACATACAGTTTATTCATTTTACAGTGTTCTATAAGCGTTCACTAATATAGAAAGTCAATTGTTTTCTTTTAATAGAATAAAATTTGACAATCGAGCACACAGTCCACCTGATGGTAAGTGGTTGCTGGCCTATAGACATCTACATCTATCTTCGTTTGCGAAGATAGAACCCTCTTCAGTAAAAGGGTCTCGGTTCGCTACACTCAGCATTAAGCTGCTATTTTACACCGGTATTCTGCAAGAGCGTGGTCCTTTCCCGGTCGAGCCAGCCATTCGTGATACAACTATACTATTAATTAGCATGGCTCTACCACGTAAACATTTGTCTAATCCCGCTGTTATTGTCGAGGCCACAATTCTGTACAAGTTATCTGAAGTCTTCTTTGTTAAGTGTTTGGCATTAAATCCCACTGACTGGTCTAGTGGTCGTATACGCGGTTCCTGATCATGAGGTCTCGGGTTCAAATCCCGAGTTGGGCTAAAATTTATAATTGGGGTTTTCTTTCAAGAAGTTTTCAGTAGCAGCCCTGAGCGAGGAAGTTGGCAGTACTTCACCCCCTCTGCCTCGGCAAGCACATAAAGCCATTGGTCTTGTGCCTGATTTCTCTTGGGTCATGTCGGATAACCGTCCCATCGGACTATGAGAGTGAGGGAATTGAGTGCACCTGTTCTTGCGTATACCCTCGGGCCCAAAAGCCCTATCCTGTGTGGATGTCTAGTCTCCGTTGAGACTGGCCGCCGTGACCGAAATCCGGTCTTGAGGATATCATTATCATTAGAATAGAATAGAATAATTTTAATTCAATGTATTTATTACATAATACTTATCGAAAGTCTTTTTTTTACCCACTGGTTCGGAAAATACCTCTGTCCTGGGAAGAACCAGCAATAAACCCAGCGGGACTTTTTTAAACATATGTCACTTAACAATATTTTTTTTTGTTAAATTTTAAATGAGTTTAATAGAACCAGCATGGTGGCGATCACCTCATTCCCAGGGTTTTTTTCCTTATGTATTCTTTGATATTATAATAACCCTTTATGTACAATTTTTCTTTAATAAAACATTTAAACTTATTTCTTGACAAATTTTCTACATTTTTTGGGATTTTCTTGTAAAAGCGTATACATTGCCCCATAAATGAATGACTAATTCTGTGGAGTCTAGTAAGTAATTTTTCTGCAATCCCTTATAAAATAGATAGTATATTTAAATGTGTTTTTACATTTAAACTACTTCGCTATTACCGGATTATGGTCGCATCAATAACCGAACACGAGTTCCTATCGAGCAGTGAGTGGTCTTCAAGCGGCTTAACGATAATTATTTTAATGATCGAGTTAACTTCGAGTTGCTCGTCCATTAGCAACCTTGGTCAAATTATGCATAAATATTTTTTTCCGGCCTTCTCCTCTATAATGCTTATAAGTTTTTTAATGATTTCCATGAAAAAGTGTTTGAAATTTTTATTACCCCTTGTGACTTGGAGACAGGTACCGTTGTAATTTTAGACAAATATAAAAACTTCTTTACCATCATCCACCATATCATCAGCCATCGCGCTTAGGATCTACTACTAATGATAATATACAATGTTAATTTTACATGATCAATAGAAATGTGCGAATACTAGATAAAAAATCATCGGTAGAAAATCGAAAAAATTCTTTTTATGTAAACTATTTAAAAATAAAAGCATTTTTTTTTTTTTGTATAATTCCTATCCATCGGTTTTAAATTATTTTCTCTTTAAGTAAACGGTGTATTTTTTCAAAGTAGTTTTATTTGAAAGTTAGAAAGATTAACTAGCAATAAAATTAAAAAAACCACGATATCAAACAGGAAATTTGTCAAAAATAATAATATAATTTTTTGTTAAAAATACTTTTTTTAATTTTTGGACTGTAACTTCAAAACTAGTACGTTGAGATATTTTAGCATGTTTTATTAAACTACGTAGCTTACTGTACAAGTTCTCCAAAATAACATGCGTTCTATCTCTTTCGTTTTTAAAATAATAATCATCAAAGAATGCCATCGGTATGTTAATTTGCGCTTATGCGCCACCTACCTCTAATTTGAACACCCCTGGTCGAACAATAGCAGTAAAGATAAAAGAGATAGATCAATGAAGGCGAAACAAGTGAGTGAGAGAGTGCATTTTCGTTTGAATGAGATTTGGGTCTCGTTCTCGTAAGGCATGCAGGCAGCTTTAGCTATTTTAAACAGTTCATCTTGTAACGTTACCTAATTTTACGTTGAATACGCTCACCATTTTTCGTCGTTATGCCTTCTACGATAGACTCTTTGTCTGCTCGTGAAGTAGCTGACATTCATTGCATTTACGGGTTTTCTGATGGCAACGCTCGCCGCCCTCCTCGAGAGTATCATCAGCGATTCCCGACATGACCTGCCGTTGACTACAGGGGTTTTCTTAGCAGTACATCGAGAATTAAGTGAAAATGGACTTCCATAATTTTGTCAATTAAATAATTATTAAATCACTTTTAATTTTGTGCTCAGATTACCTACCTTATTTTAGTGATTATCTTAACAACGAAAAGAGATAGAACGCATGTTATTTTAGAGAACTTGTACAGTAAGCTACGTTGTTTAATAAAACATGCTAAAAGGTTATCTCAACGTACTAGTTTTGAGAGTTACAGACAAAAATTAAAAAGAAAAGTATTTTTAACAAAAATTATCTTATTATTTTTTGACAAATTTTCTGCTTGATATCGTAGGTTTTTTAATTTTATTGTTAGTTAATCTTTCTAACTTTCAAATAAAACTACTTTGAAAAAATACCGTTTACTTAAGAAAATAATTTAAAACCGAAGGATGGAATTTTACCAAAATAATTAAAGTGCTTTTATTTTTAAATAGTTTACATAAAAAATTTCGATTTTTACTGATAATTTTTATCTAGTATCCGCACATTTCGTTTGATCAAGTGTAAAATTAACACATTGTATTGTTGAAACTATTCCACTTCTGATGTTAGAAATTATCCTCAAAAGTATTTAAATAAAAGAACACTACTCGGTAACAAACCCTGCTTACTATCAGGACCCCAATTACATGATAAAACCAAAGTATGCAAACCAACAGCATCACTACCAGTCTCAATGTAATACAGGTCAGCCTCTCAAAAACACGACCTTCCTTGCCTACAGTAGTAGAATACCCCAATGGGCATAGTAGCGACAGTGGGACTCTTAGAATTACAGACTGATGCCTCGCCTGTGCAATACTTTATACTACTTAAACAAGTGGGAGATTGCCATTCTACTCCATTTGTTCACATTTCCTTTTAGTTATTTACCCTCATTCCCAACACGGCCTCTCTTGACAGAAGTCCGTCCTCGGGCTCCTTTTAGACTTAAATATTTGTCTCTATCAACGCCATGGAGGATGCAGGCACCACGTAGGTAACAGGCGACGCGCTTGGCAATGGCTCTACGTTAGTACAATGTGTCGTCAGAGTAAGTCATAGGCACTACGTTCGCATAATATAACACAAGTGGTAAAATTAAAATTTTTGTTAAAATTCAATTATTAATAAATAGGCATTATTAAGAATAACTCATAAACTACTGGTCAGATCTTGATCAAATTTATATGGGACCACATGATAAGCACCAACTTTCAAACAAAAATAGAACCAAAAAAACACAGTCGAATTGAGAAATTTCTCCTTTTTGAAGTCGGTTAAAAATAACTGATTAAGGCATAGGCACTGTGTTCGCATAAATTAACAAAACAACTGATTAAATCACATGCACGACGCGACGTTAGCATAGGTAACTTAACAAAATAATAACTCATTAACTCATGGGCATGACGTTAGCATAACATAATAAAATAATAACCTATTAAGTCATAGGCACTACGTTAGCATAACTTAACATCTACTTAAGTCATAGGCACGACGTTAGCATAACTTAAGCTAGACGCGACAGAGGCACGACGTTAGCGTATCTCAATATTACTCTTTCAGAAAGGAAGCACTACGTTAGCTATTTCTGACACAAGTGTAACTACTCACCCTTAAAGTAAGCATGGGGCAAGCACACGCCTCGTGTGGAGGCTAAAGTAACGTTACTGGCTTAACGTAACTTTCCCGTCTCTGCCCTTTCTCACCATGAAACGATAAACTCTTGTTTTCAAATCTTTACGATTTTTTATTCAACAGCACACAATGGGTAAGCTCTTAAATATTTCATACAGACTAAACTTTTACAGAATTGAAAACATCGTCCAAATCAGATTTTAGTATACAACGCTTCCTACTAGAGTTTAACGCACGTCTTAGATTTTTTCTGGGAAACACTGCGCACACGGCTCAGATCGTGCTAACACTGTAGACACAGTACAACCAGCTAAACGCGCTCCAGCGAGGGGTTCCGCTGCGTTCGCGCCAGCAAGCAGTCCCACTGCACTCGCGCCAGCGAGCTGTCACGCCGCACCAGCGCCAGCAAGCCGCTGCGCCGCACCAGCGTTACCGAGCCGCTGCGGCGAACCAGTGTCAGCAAGCTGCTGGGCTGCACTCACCAGCGAGCTGTTCATACTTCAACATAGTAGGCATATGCTTGGTGCATATCTCACAGTGGCTGTTGACATAGGCAAAAGTAAGCGTTAACTAGTACCTGAAACCTTCATATTGGATTTTACTCAAGGTAGTTTTAATATAAAATTTGAAGTACGCAAAGTAAAGCAAAGACATGGAAATAACTAAAAGAAATAACAAGTGTGCACTTAGTACATTCAACACAGGTCTCATAATATGTATCCAAAGTAATTTAAGATTAAAATAAATGTAAAACGTTTCAAGTGCATGAAACAAATAAATAATTTGCTTTGCAAAATTAAAAATTAAAAATGAAGATAAATGTATGAGAACCATAAATTCAGGGCTTCCAAGTTCACACACATTCTCTTAAAACAATCTTACCAAGGCTCGGCCACGCACCTGACCATGTCCAATTAGCTGTCGACTATTCGGAGTAAGTAACACTTATCAACACATTAGAATACAAAAAGGCTATTTATTTTTCAATTCATAGCACGTAAATGTTAATCCTTTATTTTGGTAGTACATCTCTTAAACATTTCAAACTTCAAAATGTATTTAAATTATATATCGCACGAACTATCAGATTATAACAAAACTCTGAACAAGTTAAGTTTCACTGAATGCAAACTATAACTCATCTAGTTGCTTTAAACATTTCTTTCAACATTTGTTAACATATTTGGGTAAGTTAAGAAACAAGGAAAGTACTTGCAGGTACTTTAATATAAATCGAACAAAATATTTAACTTTTGGTTATAACATTTCACTTTATACTTTTACTTTACACTTTAATGTTACGTCAATGTAGTAAATAGAACATCAAATTTCATTAAGACATTTAATATAAAACAAAATCATAAACGCGAAATGCATTATAGTATTTCACAAAGGTAATAACCGTCACACTATTTGAAGACATATGTGGGCAATAACGGGGACTTTATTCCACTTCTTATGTAAGAAACTATCCCACTTCTAATGTGAAACTATACCACTTCTGATGTTAGAAATTATCCTCAAAAGTATTTAAATAAAGAACACTACTCGGTAACAAAACCTGCACTATCAGGACCCCAATTACATGACAACACAATGTATGCAAACCAACAGCATCACTACCCGCCGTCTCAATGTAATACAGGGCAGCCTCTCAGCAACATGACCTTCCTTGCCTACAGTAGTAGAATACCCCAACGGGCATAGTAACGACAGTGGGACTCTTAGAATTACAGACTGATGCCTCTTAGTCGCCAGTGCAATACTTTATACTGCTAAAACAAGGGGAGATTGCCATTCTACCTTCATTTGTTCACATTTCCTTTTATTTTTTTCCCTCATTCCCAACAATATATTCATGGCAGTATTTATTGATTACTTGATATACTCGTAGTATTGACGACTGTAGAGTCGGTTGGTAATTTTTATAGAAAAAAGAGTAGGGTGACAAACGAGTACACAGTCCACATGATGGTAAGTGGATGCTGTGACCCGTAGACATCTAAATATGTCATTGATTAGCAATCAAAATGCAGATGCGTTGTCCCTCGAGGACTTATATGAAATACTTTGCTTCCAGTTAAAAGGTTCTCCGGTTCTCTGCACTCACCATACAAAACACAGCAGCACTAAGCTGCTATTTCGCGCTGGTATTCTGTGAGCACCCCGGAAAATAACTACTAAGACTCTAGACATTTCGTAGGATAATTTGTGAAATAAGTTCTCTACGAGACCTTTCAGTTATTTAATTTGCAATAAATGTGTTTTTGTTTTTCAACCTTGTCAGTGAAATCAGTAAAGGTCAAATATTTCAGGCGCTTGAAATGTACAAAAATGGGACTCGGTGTTTTGTACATTTTGTCTCGGCCCGCATTCCATCCGTAGTTGAGGAATATTAAATTACTCGGTAACAGATTCTGTGCAGATAGTGGATTTCGGATATGGGATGGGTCGTTGATTTTGTATATGGGCAAAATTATGTATATTTAAATGTCTACCCTCGTTTCGTGGGTGTCGCAAGAGGTGACAGAGGAAATAAAACAAGCATGTGCAGCATGCTTCAGCGTCTTCCTAATAACGACTTGAAAATGAAAAAATAACTGCGGTTGCCAACCCCGCCTGCCAAGCGTGGCAAGAATGGCAAGTATTCCCCATATGAGGGAGGCCTATGTTCAGCAGTGACACCCCATTGCCCCCATTGCCACTACAGTTTACTAGTCGTCACTATAGCGGACCTCTTCTTTTCGAATTCTTTTACAATCATGAAACATAATTAAGAATATTTTTTTACAATTTTTTGAGGTACTTAACACTAAAATTAACTATTTAAGTAATAGGAGTTTTGTACGTGGTAGAGCCACGCTGCAGCTATGTTATGGTTATAGCACGAATGGGTCGGCTCGACCGGGATAGGACCACACTCTCACAGAATACCAGCGTAAAATAACAGCTTAATGCTGCTGTGTTTCGTCTGGTGAGTGTAGAGAACCCTTTTTACTGGAAACTACGAAGTCCATCTTAGTCCTCAAGGGTGACAACGCATCTGCATTTGATTCTTAATCGAGGATAATTGTAGATGTCTATGGGCCACAGCATCTACTTACCATCAGGTGGACTATGTGCTCGCTTGTCACCTCATTCCATATAAAAAAAAAATACAATTAACACATTAATTCTTAAAGGAATAGACCGAATTTACACATGATCGCTATCGGCTTGGGAAAACCAAAATATAAAACAAGTGCTGTGACAGTGGCAGTAATGTCTCCATGTATAATAATATGATGTAGGATAAAATATGAGATGTATCACGTTAGCTTTTCAACAAATATTTCGTGTTATTACCAAAAACTTACGTCACTCGAGATTGATGAATGGGTAGAGGGTTTCTAGCGCATATAAATGTACAAAAGCTTAGGAATCTCAATGAAGTAGTTCACCGTTGGAAATAAATGGGTCGAATAGGAAATAAGTTTATATATAATACGTGCACATCGGAAATTGAACTGAATAAACTGAATTAAATAAAAGAGATTTTATCGTCTTTAATTAAACTAATCTAATATCTGCTTTTAATATGCATGGCAAATAATAATGTCCTACGGACCGCTTTCCGGTCAAGGCGACAATCTTAACGAAGACTAGCTATCTGCGCAGGACAGGATTATAGTGCTCGAGTGTGTGCGAGAGCACAGGTGCACGCTCTATTCCCTCAACTATCACAGTTCAATAGGACGGTAATCCGACACGACCGGACCGAGAGTTAAGGCGCAGGACCAATGGCTTTACGGGCGTGCTTTCTAAGGCACGGGAGTGAAACATCTTCACCTTCCTGACTCCGCGCTGCTACTGAGAATTTCTTGACAGAAAAATCCAATAACTGAATAATACATTTTAGCCCCAACACGGATTCAAACACAAGAAGACCAACGAGGCAGTCTCGTCAATCTGCATTAGGAGCTTACCATCAGGTGTGCTGCTAGCGCGCTTATAACTTAGATGTAATTTATTAAAACTACAAGCTACGTAGTACAAATAGTAAGTTAGGCATAGGGGTATGGGTGGGTTATATCTGACTTGCACCGACTATAACACCATGGTGACCCACATTCGATGCATATTGGCAGGGCCACGGAAACACTTTCGCACACATATAAAGCGATCCCACCAGCGCCAGCCACCCCATGGCAGCCTGTTCTCGCCAGAGAACTACTCCTCCCCCTTCACTTTCTCAAGTGAGGCGAACCAGAACACAGTCATGGCGCATGTAGGAAGAGCAGCGCCTCGCAATACCTTCACTCCTCTCCCGCTCTACGTAGTAGAGCCACACTGCGGCTATATAATGGTTGTAGCACAAATTGGTCTGAGGACTGAGGACTAAGATGAAATTCCTCAGAGCCTGTGATTGTACTGGTTATATATACGCTTCGAACCGGAATACAGCCGTGCGGAGAGAAATTTGGTGGCAGAAATAGATATGTTGGTGGTACCTATTAGGAGAGTCCTATGTAGAAAATAATCCACCTGGTAGGATAACTTAACATTCATATTTTCTAAACCAGCATCTGATTTTGATCATGTCTCATCATTCAATTTCATTTTTCATATCATTCATATCATTCTCTAGTATTCATAAAAATCGACTAACGAAGTCATTCCAAAAGCTTTCCGTTCTATTACACACTTTGAACGCGAAGCGGAGATGTTTATATTTATTTTAGTTTCTTAACATTGTAAAATCTTGCAATTTTGGTCTCATTTTCAACAAAAGTGGATTTGGATTCAAAACTGGCATAGTCTTTGTATCATGTCTACATAATATATAAATGTTTCATCGGACATATTATTTGTTTCTAAAAATTACTTTAGTGAACTATTAAATTGCTGGTTTCAAAATTTAAGTTTTATATGGTCTGCAGGGTGACAAACGTTAACTGATTAGTGGCGGCGTAAGAGAATCTACTACTAATTATCTTCCCATGAGTGTCGTAAGGCGATGAGACAGAGGGAAATGAATTAGAAGATGGGAAGCAGCATTATCCTCATTGCAGCTCAATAATGAAAAAAAAACTGCGGTTGCTAACCTGCCTGCCAAGCAGAGAAGCAGAGGTACTTTTCAATGGTAATGGGGGAGGATTATATTCGGCGGTGAACTTTTGATAGGCTGTAATGATTGTGTAGGGTGGCAAAGGCATATTGATACCTTGTCTTTTTAGCTTGTCAGCCCTGTCTGCCTATACGAAATGCATCGTTACTAGTAAAAAATAACTTTTTTAAAATAAAAGCCACCTTAAAAAGAAACGCCAACAAATAAAAAGAAAAAATCATTTCAAATTTTAAAGTCGGTGCTAAGACGTAGTGTATAGAAGAATTGAAAAGAAGAATTTTGAAAAAAAATTGATTCTTGTTGATTCCACTGCTTTTCTAGGAATTACTATTGACGCGAAGCTCCAAAGGGGACTCCATATGTAAATCAGCAAGCAGACTTAGTTCTGCAGCACATGCCGTCAGAAAGATTAGAAGATTCTTTCCAATTTTTGAGCAGGTAGATTAGTTTATTTTAGTTACTTTCATAACTTTATATCTTAGATAGATATTATATTTATATAATATTAGATATTATATGTTAGAGAGTACGGTGAGCTGAAAGTAGGGAAATTCGGTATAGGGCAACGGAACCCAAGGGCCAGCAGCTGGCTGACTTCATGAGAGGACTTTTATGATGAACTCTTTTTTCAGAAGCGGCCCCAGGAAGTGGACCTGGTCGAGCCCCGACGGTTCGACAAAAAATGAGATTGACTTCATTATGACGACCAGGCGACAATTGTTCAGTGATGTCTCAGTGATCGCGAGGGTGAAAACCGGCAGCGATCACCGAATGGTGAGGTGAACTGAACCTAAACGTAAAGTTGGAGAGGTCACGTCTAATGAAGTCAACGCTCCGTCCCCCTCGTGCTCTAATCCAAAGTCCCGAAACCTTTCAGCTCGAACTACGAAACCGTTTTCAGTGCCTAGAAGATTGCAATACAGTGGATGATATGAATGACAAGCTCGTGGAAACTGTCCATGCGGTCGGAGCTAAGTTTTGCAAGACCCGCCGCAGAAGAACACAAAAACTCTCCGATCACACTCTTAATCTCATGGCTGTTAGACGGGATATGAAGCTGCAGTCTTCAGTAGATATGACAGAATACAGGCAACTAAACAGACAGATTCCAAATGCATGCGGCGGGACTTGCGCAACTTCAATACAGCTCGTATTGAAGAAGCGATTGAGCGGAACCAGGGCTCCAAAGTCTTTGCTAGAGATCTGTCTGCCAGAAAGAGCCAACTGTCGAAGCTGAAGACCGAGTGTGGCAGCGTCGTTTCCGGGACACCTGAGATTTTGAGTGAGATTGAGAGATTCTATGGGCAGCTGCACATCATCGTTGGAGCCACGCAAGTGTGAGTAACGATCCAAGAGCGAGTCTTATCCGACACTATTCGATGATATCCTGGACTTCAGTCTGAGCGAGATTAGAATGGCTCCAGCACCTTAAAACAGCAAGGCCCCAGGCGAGGATGGAATTACAGCGGAGCTTCTGGCGGGTGGAAAACCGGTACTGAAGTCCTTCAGAAGCTTTTTTTTTTTTATAGGATAGCGTTACAAACGAGCACACAGTCCACCTAATGGTAAGTGGTTGCTGTGACCCATAGACATCTACATCTATGCTCAATAAAGAATCAAAATGCAGATGCGTTGTCACCGTGAGGACTAAGATGGAATGCCTTTTTTCCTGTAAAAAGGGTCTCCGGTTCTCTACACTCACCATACGAAACACAGCAGTGTTAAGCTGCTATTTTACGCTGGTATTCTGTGAGATCGTGGTCCTTCCCGGTCGAGCCGACCATTCGTGCTACACAACTATACTACTAATATAGCTGCAGCATGGCTCTACCACGTATAAAAGCTCTTTAATTCCGTCCTACATGGTGGCATTACACCGGAGGCGTGGAGCAGAAGTGCGGTGGTCTTGTTCTTCAAGAAAGGCGACAACGCTCTCTTGAAGAACTACAGACCGATTTCCTTCTGAGCCGCGTCTGCGTGCTGTTTTCGAGTCATTACGAATCGTCTCGCGCAGACTCGACGACTTCCAGCCTCCCGAACAAGCCGGTTTCCGAAAAGCTTTAGCACCATAGACCACATACATACCCTTCGGCAAATTGTACAAGTCCGAGTACAATTTGCCACTATGTCTGGCGTATGTGGACTATGAGAAAGCCTTTGATTCCGTTGAAATTTGGGCGGTGCTGCAGTCCCTTCAGCGGTGCCAAGTTGACTGTCGGAATATCGAAGTGCTGAAGTGCTTGTACAGTAGGGCTACGATGGCTATCCGAGTACAGAACAGGAGTACGAAACCTATCCAACTGCAGAGAGGTGTAAGACAGGGTGACGTTATATCCCCGAAACTCTTCACCGCTGCATTGGAGGACGTTTTCAAGCTTCTGGACTGGAAAGGATACGGTATTAACATCAATGGCGAGTACATCACTCACCTTCGATTTGCCGACGATATAGTCCTTATGGCAGAATAGCTGGAGGACCTAAGCACTATGCTCAATGACCTCAATACTGCCTCCCAACGGATAGGTCTTAAGATGAACATGGACAAAACAAAGATCATGTTTAATGTCCATGTCACACCTATGCCAGTAGTTGTTGGGAGCACTAAGCTCGAAGTTGTTAACGAGTATGTTTACCTGGGACAAATAGTCCGACTAGGTAAGTCCAACTTCGACCGAGAGGTCAATCGACGGATTCAACTCGGCTGGGCAGCGTTTGGGAAATTACGGCACATCTTCTCGTCAGGTATACCTCAAAACTTGAAAACGAGGCTGTACAGTGTACAACCAGTGCGTGTTGCCAGTGATGACATACGGAACTGAGACGTGGTCCTTAACTGCTGGCCGGATGAGGAAGCTCAAGGTCGCTCAGCGAGCTATGGAGAGAGCTATGCTCGAGTCTCACTGCGTGATAAACTTACAAATGAGGTTATCCGCAGTAGAACCAGCGTGACTGACATAGCCAACGGATTAGTAGCTGAAGTGGCAATGGGCCGGCCATATAGCTCGAAGAACCGACAACGATGGGAAAAAGGTTCTCGGTGGCGGCCTTGTACCGGCGGACGAAGTGTAGGGCGTCCCCACTAGATGGAGTGACGACCTGGTAAGACATGCTGGAAGTCGATGGATGCAGGTGGCTCAGGACCGTGCTGTGGCATTTTTTGGGGGAGGCCTATGTTCAGCAGTGGACTTGTGAAGGGCTGTAATGAATAACGTTATATCATATGAAATTTAGCTGCGGGGTAAGGTGACTGACATTTCGCCCATAATTTATTTTTCAAAATACGTCCTACGGGCAATTTTTAAATTGTAAAGGTTCCCTCAGAGAAAAGCTTAAAGTAATAAACATTAAATATATGAAAATGAAATGCGTGCACAAAAAAACTTGAATAGCTTAGATAAGAATAAAGATATTCATACTTTAAATACTGGGAAAAAACACAATCTTGTAATACCAGTTACTAGACTTCACGGAACTAATAATTCTTGTATGAGGCAATGTATACGCTGTTACAATATTAAATATTTCTAATAAAATCCCAAAAAATGTTAACAGTTTGTCAGTCAACAAGTTAAAATTTTTATTAAACAAGAACTGTGTAAAAGCGTTAGTATAATATTATATAGGATTATATGCTGTTTCTATTACCTAATTATTTCTATGGGGTATTCATAGAGTATTCTCATCTGGTTGGGCTAAATAAATATATAAAAGGAAATGATAAATATACATTAATATATATTAAATATACTAACATATATAAATAAATAAATAATGCATACATAAAAAAATCCCAATCAGATGGAAACTATCGGCATGGGAGACCAAACGACCGAGGGTTAAGGGAAAAGGAAAAGAAACCGGCGGATGATGCGGGTGATATCGGGGAGCATCGCCTTCTGCATTTGAGCCCGGAGCGGTCCGTCACGGAGTCCCAGTCGCATCAGATGACCCAAAAGGCTGACCTGGATTAGCCTGTTTGCAGAGGTGACCTCAGAAATAATAACGGTTGGCAGACCACCTCTTTCGTGTTGGTCACCTCGTGAGCCAGGTCCAGATATTTTGTTTTCTTATCTTCTTCGGCTTTCACGAGGATCTCGTCATACGTAATGGTGACGTCGAACAAAAATATCCTTGGCTGCACCCGGTCCATCAGAACAATATCAGGCTTATTTGCAAGAATAGTCCTGTCTGTGATGATGGGCCCGGTCCCAGTAGAGCTTGGCGCGGAAATTTTCGAGCACGGCTTCCAGCAAGTACTTATAATAAGGCAGTTTCCGAACCACGAGACCATATTTCAGAGCGAGCTCCTGGTGTAGAATCCTGGCTAATTGGTTGTGCCTGTGCAAGTACTCAGAGTTAGAAAGCGCCGAAGAACCAGAGATGACATGCCTAAGTGACTCACCGGGATGGCGACAAGCTCGACAGATGTCAACGGTGCCATCATTTAGGATGTATCTCCGATAGTTGTTGGTCTTAGTAACCTGATCCTGTATTGCACAGACAAAACCTCTGCCTCATCGTACCCATATATTGTGACATACCCAGGTATGTCTATTCTTTAAAATGTATTAAAGAATAAAGATATGTTAGTTTTCGAAATTAACCCTAAATAGTTGGTGTGATATTCATTTTATATACGAAATAGAAAATATTTGTTAATGTTCTATTAGCATATACAACTGAGATACAGGTTTATCCTAGTTCAGGTGCCTGTTATTGTAGACTATTTTAAATTAAGACATTGAATAAAACTATTTTTACGGATTTTATAGCGTTCAATTTTACTATTTTTGATTCCCGACGTTTCGAGTGTTTTACAGCAATTTATGGTCACGGAGGGGACTGAGATGTTTGACGTCCCGATGTCATACTTAGCGCGGCTACCTTCAGTTATATAATATTAATATATTTTTTTTGGTTTGATCTACGCAGAATGAGCTTACAGTATCTTGAAGTCTTGCAGTGGTATGCTTGGGTTTGGATTTAATTTTGTTAATTATAGGATCCCAAGCAGATGGCAGCACCCATCCATCTTCTCTATTGAAATTAGGATGTTTTTTAATTTCAATAGCCTCGCGTATCATCCTTGGTAGGAATCGGTGTTCTTTTGCGAGGATTTGTGGTCTATCAAATCTGATGTAATAGCGGGGACAATCTTCAATCTGTTCACAGACTTCAGACTTCCCAGAGCGTCGGTGCCTCACGTCAGCTATATGTTCTTTCACGCGGGTTTTAATGGATCTTTTTGTTTGTCCTATGTAAGAGAGACCACATTCACAATCAAGCTTGTACACTCCTGCATCTTGTAGAGGGATATTACACTTGACGGATGGTAAAAATTGACTAATCTTCTTCGGCGGCTTGAAATATGTTTTAATAGAAGCTCGCTTCAAAATGTAGCGAACCCTGTCTGTGACTCCTCTGATCTGACATAGGGTAGTACAGCAGGCACACGCTCGACTGTGGCCGGTTTCACTCGGTCACTGTGACGTAGGCGCGGGACTCGAAGCTTTTTGTCTAGCAATACTTACTCGACGTGCTGAAGCTCGGCGGCCAGATGTTTTCTGTCACAGATCTCTCGTGCTCTCTGAAACAAAGATTATCTCAAGGTAGCTAACTGTGATGGATGATGGTGCGATTCACTATTAAATATCGGTTGGTATGGGTCTTTTTTCTATACACAGTGTGACCAATAGTGTTATCAGGATTTCGGATGACTAAAACATCTAGGAAAGCTAAATAATTATTTGCCTCTAACTCCATTGTGAATTGTATTTTAGAGTTTATGGAATTAAAGTGGTTTAAAAATGCAATTACTTTGTCAGAAAGTAAAATTGTGAAAGTCTCGTCTACGTACCGCTTGTAGAATCTTGGATATACAAGAGCAGTAAGAAGGGCTTTCTCCTCAAAGTCCTCCATGAATATGTCGGCGACTATGGGAGATACAGGTGAGCCCATTGCTACACCATCCATCTACTTGCTTGTAGAACTCCTCCTTCCACAATAGATAGCCAGATGTAAGGCAATGTTTGAGTAATACTGCATATTCTGTAGGCATGTTGTATTCTTCTAGCTTCCTGGTTACAATTGAGATGCAGTCTTCAATAGGTAAGCATGTAAATAGTGACTGAATATCAAAACTGACCATAGTTTCATTGTCAGCGAGATGTAGGTCTTTTATCTCACTAACAAAATGGTACGAATCCTTTGTGTGTGCTCTGGTTTGTCCTCTCAGCGGTGACAGAACTTTTGCCAAGTGTTGAGCCAATTTATAAGTTGGTGAGTTGATCTGGCTCACTATAGGACGTAGTGGAGCGTTTGATTTGTGTATTTTCGGTAACCCATACAACCTCGGTGGTTTGGTACACGGTGGTATTATCGAATTTACGTCGAGATCTAATTTTTCGGAGTAATTCTTTAACAGATCGCTTGTTGTTTTAAGCACATTGGTTGTAGGGTCTGTTTTGACCTTTTTGTACGTACTTTCGTCCGATAAAAGTTGTTGTATTTTAACCCTAGAATACTAATCATATTTTTTATACGGAAATACTTGTTATTAGTCGTTTCGACTAACACCTATATAAACCTACTTAATAATAGTTATATAGTATAAATACATATATATTATTTCTTATTTTAATTATTGGTTTATTTTATCTTATTTTAAATAAAAAGCAAAGTTAGTTTAAAGTATTTATTAAGTAATCAACACAGTTAAAGTATTTATGAATTATTTTAGTGAGATCCAAACCTCCCCTAAATAAACTTAAATATTATAGAATAATGTTTTATGAATACATAAAAATATATTATTAGTTTTTATTGCAGTTGACACATATTTCAACTTTATGTTCGCCGCATATATTTTTGGTGCACTTTGAGCACATAGATTTGGTCATGCGATGTTTTTATACGGACAATAGCTACAAATCTTCCTTTTTCAATCCAGACTTCATTAGAACTAGTGCTACTTTCTCCTGAAACATCTGGAACCAAGTCTTGAATGTTAGCTCTTAATTTTTTATGCAATGTCGGCTTAGTTAGACGTCTCTTCATGTAAGGATTAACAAGGGTTGTATGCAATTCTTTCATGAATTGTTTTCGATTTAAAGGTTTTTCATTGGCATTTAGTTTATTTTCACAATAAATAACGTAGCTGTTTATAAAGTCATAATCAACATCCCATAAAAGATGCACATAGGCCATCGATTCGTCTTGCGGCTACAGGACATGTTTGCAGACATTTGGTCAAACGTGTCGACTCCGCCTTTCGTTTGGTTATAAAATTCAACCATATGTAGCTTGTTGGTTTCTTGGTTGACAGTTCCTTCTTCTGAACAGGATGAGAACAAATAAACGATCTTGTTTGGTTTTGGTTTGTATGATAGAGGTCAAGGACCATCATAGCAAAACATTGATGTCCCTATAGGTCTAGTTCTGGTGTTAACCATCTCATTGGGTATTTCTTTTTTATTAGAACGCAAGGTACCCACTATAGTTAATTTATACGGCTCGCAAAGTAGTGACTTAGCTAGAGGAATGGACGTAAACCAATTGTCAGTTGTGATGTTTCGGTTTGAACCATGAAGGGTCGGGTAAGCTCTTTTACAAAGTACTAGCCTAGAGGTAGTCCCCAGTATCAGTGGCTTTTCCTATATATGGTATGGCGTTGATCATATATTTTAACCCATTATCACACATCATAACTATTTTCAATCCACACTTTGCGGGTTTATTGGGATATACATCCTGAATGGGCGTCGGCCTCTAAGGCTAACAATTGTTCGTCAATAGTTATGTACATGCCAGGGTGGTAATTAGTTCTGCACTTTTCTATAAATAACTCCATACTTTTCTAAACGGTATAAATCTGTCCCTATTTTGAGAAGATAATCTTAAATTTTATCATCAAATCTAAGGCAACGTATAAGAAATTCATATCTATCTTTGCTCATTGTAGATACATATCTTGTGCCAGATAAAGATGAGTCAAAAAGTTCGTCAGTGGACAAGTGGTTGTCTTTGAGAACAGCGGAAAGTATGAAGATCCCAATTAGTGCTCTAATTTCACACTTGTCTGTGGGTTGCTGAGTGCTTCGAAGGTAGCATAATTTTGTTGTTTTATTATTATCTCTGCGTTAGTCCATTTTACAATTTCATCTAAGATCTCATCAGTTATAAACAATTCAAAACATGCCAACGGATCTTTTATACCTCTGCAGTGACTAGTTGGACCTCGGGATATATGTACAATATTAGAGCTTGAAGTTTTATTGGACTGGGGCCTTACGGTAGACCAAACATACCTATTTCTCCCGCGTAAAACTCTCTGAGAAAAGGGGATGATATTTGAACGAAGAGAAGAATTGTTACTCTCCTGGGCTGTACTCTCCTGTGTTGTTGAAGTCTCCTCGGATATTATAGATGAATCTGGGTTAGATACATTGGATGATATTACCTCAGTTGGCCTATCTTCTTCATCCGTTTGTTCCAGCTGCTCGATCTCTAACTGGTCCTCTGTCTCACTTCCAGCAGATTCCACATCACCATCACTGTCCTCATCATTCAAATATCTCGCCAACTCTTCATCCGTATTATTACGTGTGTACTGGGTCGTGAAGAAGTCATTTTTTAATCTAAAATGAAACAAAATACGATAAACAAACAAATAATTCACGATAATAATACAAAGACATTTATCGCAAAAGTTACATAAATACTAATCATTAGTCATATCGACTAACAAAACGAATTATTTCCAAATGGCTGTACTTACCGGCTCGACACCGTTACTCCGTAAACGTCCGACCGGCGACTGAGTTGACACGAATGATCAAGTCGCGCGGCGCATTCATTAGAAAGAGACAGCAAGATTTGGCTGCAGTGTTAGTCGAATTGACTAACATTAGTATTCTAGGGTTAAAATTATAATCTTACGTATCCATTACTACCGTAGCATTTACTTTATCTGCACGGAGAATCGTGAGCTCTGGTCTGTTGCGTAAGTTGTACAACGCTTTAATCTCGTCTTTGGGGAGATTTAGTTTCGGCACTGAACTTCGACGTAACAAGGACGAAATGTCTTGACGTATGGCCTCTAAATCTTCCTTTCCCACATTGTTTTTAAACAGACAATCCTCAACGTTACAGATAATTTCCTCATACGGGATTTTTCGCGGTGTTATTGCGAAATTCAGGCCCTTCGATAATACTTTTATTGTAGGTTCGTCCAGTGTTTGTTTTGACAGATTATAGACCGTGCGTTGTTTATTGTTAGCGTCTGTGGTCAACGGTTGTGTTTCGTTTCTACGTTGATTGGCATTTGATTTGATCGTTAATTTTTGGTATTTAAGACATTTTTTGAATTAATTGTACTGATGAAATAAAAAATATATTTATTTTTATATTGAATTAAAAACTTTATTGTTCTATCCAATAAAAAGGTTACAAATGGCGGACTTTATGCCAGTTAGCATTCTCTGCCAGTCAACCCATGGCGTGGTGAGAAATTAGTGGCAGGTGATTTGAGTAACTAAATACAATAAATTTATATAGATATAACACTCATTAAAATAAGGCTTATAAATTACACAAATGTATACGAATACAAACAAATACATAATAATCCATATATAACAATTATTCTTAATACATATATACATATATACATACATACATAATATGTCTGGGTAAAGGTAGCAGTATTGATAATATGCTGACGACATTGTTTTTGAGAGATGTTCCCGGACCAATCTTTTGAAGGCTATCTTGTTTGGTGCTTACCTAATGTCTTCAGGTAAGAAGTTCTAGAGTAGTGTAGCCTGAACAGTAAAAGAATTGCCGATAAAGCCTGTAAAATGGAGTGGAACTGAAATCTTCAGATTAGTTGAAGAGCGAAGTACCTTGTCGTGGTTGGAGGAAAGGTATTGAAATTTTTCTTTAAGGTAGGAAGGGGAGGACAAATTTGATTAATCAAAACATGACTGTGAAGAATAGAATAGAATTTTTTTTCCTCAATTTAGATTATAACTATACTTATTGATAGAACCGTGGTAGCTCAGATGGTTAGCGCTCGCTGTAAGTTTCACAGTACGCGAGCAACCCGGGTTCGATCCCCGCCGGCACCAATGAAATTGTTAATTGCAATTTTAAGTGCTGATTTACCACGTGCTCAGCGGTGAAGGAAAACATCGTGAGGAAACCTGCATGTCTGAGAAATTAAAAAAAATTAAAAAAAAAAATCGAAGACATGTGAAGTTCGCCAACACGCATTGGGGCAGCGCGGCGGACATTTTCTTGCTCTAAAACCCTCTCAGAAATGAGAGGAGGCCTGTGCCCAGCAGTGGGACGTATATAGGTTGTAACTTTACTTTACTTTTTATTGAAAGTCATTTATACTTACATAAACATAGTATACAACAGCATAGTAGCGATCACTTCATTCCCAAGGGTTATTATATACCCTTATTAAACAATTTTTGCTTAATGAAAACTTTTTGATAGAAAGGTCCTGCATAATATCTGAAACTTTGTTGTAAAAGCGTATTCAATATACATTGCGCAATGAAAGAATTTCTGACCTTAGGGTGTCGAGTAACTAGTTTAACTAGCTTGTGCTTGTTCCTAGTATTTACAGAATGTACATCACTATTTATAACAAAACTACATTTATTTGTGTACATACATAAAATTTTCGTAAATATACCTGAGAGGCCAAATTAATTTATATTGTGTTTTGGGTAAGTGCGAATATTTGATGAAACAACGTAACATTATATTGTAATATACTTATAATCATATAGCCCTATTAATGGTAAGTGGTTGCTGTGGCCAATAGACACGCTTTAATTGGTTAAGAATCAAAATTTGTTGATACCCTACTAACTGAAGATGCAGATGGAGAGCATCCTTTTCAATTAAAATAAGTTCTTGCAGAACGTTAAAGTTTAGAATCACCATATCCATATAGATATCACCATAAATACCAACTCGTATTTTAAAGGGTTACCCTACACTAGTATTTTCTTTTGTATCGTGGAGGCAGTTTAGATAAATAAATTTCACAAGGAAAACATCCAGACCCGGAAAAGTTATTTGTAGACCATACAAATACTTGTTCCGTGCAGAACCTACGGCGCTTAGCGCTGCAACTCATTGCTAAGCCACTGCGCCATTCAGCCTTCGTATTCGTGCTGCTGCAGCGTAGCTTTACTTTTTTACCTTTACCGTTATAGCCTGTTAAAGTCCACTGCTGAACATAGGCTGCTGCTGGAATACAAATTAAGAATTTACAAATTTTTACTTAATTTTCTTTTTTTTTTGTTGTTTTTTAAGTTGTAAGTTTTCTTTTAGTAACTGAATATGCCCGTAAAATTTGTCTGGTTATAAAAAAGTGTATTCAAATCAAGTCCCTATTTTCAAAGCATACATTCTGCTAAATCTAAAATAAATAATTATTTAACATGTAGAATTCCAAGATTTACCTTTTGATAAATGCGCAATGTAAAAAGTGAAAAATTCTTTAGACTTTCATACTTGCAATATTGTAAATTACAGTCTTGTTGGAAAGGCTAAAGTTTTCAAACGGCGTGTTGAGAGCGGACTGTAGCCTTGTACTGCAAAGAACTTCGTTAAAGTTCCGTCGTTTCCTTAAAATAGAGAACTACTGGCTGCTTGTGTTATAAGAACAGGTTTAAAATTTACGAAGTAAGTGTCTTAGATACAGGGATAATATCATGCAGTTACTATTTTTATCAGTCTGTATCCTACCGACTGTATAATGTAACCTAACTTAGGCATCTGTTTCCTTCTTTTACCACTGACATTTTTTTTATTGAATAAGGGTGACAAATGTGCACACAGTACACCTGATAGTAAGTGGATATTATGTCCCATAGACGTCTATATGTATCCTCGATTAAGGATCAAAATGCTGATGAGTCATCCCTGAGAACTAAGACGGAATGTCTCGTTTCCAGTAGCACAAATGAGTCAAATAGACCGGGGAAGGATCACACTCTCACAGAATACCAGCGTGAAATAGTAGTTTAATGCTGTTGTGTTTCGTATGGTGAGTGTAGAGAAGCTGAGACCCTTTTTAATAAATATTATAATTATGCGGTCTTTAAACAGTATAAAAATTGGGAAAGGTAGGGATTTCTATTTAAATTTAGCATTACTGGTTTAGAGTCATCAGTGTCCGTTCCTTTTTTCGAGGAAATCCGTTCGAAAGCAAATCAAATTCATTGCCAGTATTCCAAATTAATTTCCAATTACACTTTTAAATCCCCTTGAAATTTCACACTGAATCTTGACTAGAAATAAGATACTATAGAATAAAATATCTTATATTTAACACAATACAATATAATATAGAATATAGTTAATAAATATTAAATAATTGTTTTTCGACACTTACTGCCCCAGACAGCATTTGTATCTCTTTCGAAACATTTCCAGAGAGGTAAAGTTCCCTAGTCACGTAGAAGGGAAGGCTTATCTAAAAATCTTGGTGTGCTCAGTACATCGAGATGGTAATACATGCCGGCCGCTTGCAGCTTCACAAAGCGCAGATTCCGCCTCATGTGGAATTCTGTTCTCATCTATGGGCCGGGGCACCACAGTATTGGCTTCTAGCAATTGACCGCATTCAACGAAGATCGGCGCAAATCCTTAACGACCAAGAGTTCTTTTCGATCGACTTGATCTACTGGCATTGCGAAGATATGTTACATCTCTGTGCATCTTCTATTGTACATATATACTATGGGGCGTGCTCAGAGGAGTTGTACGGATTAATTCTAACTGCTGAATTTCACTATTGTACACTGCGACAGAACTCGAAATTAAATCCTCATCACCTCAGTGATCGGTAGTACACTACCGTACGTTTTGTGCGGAATTTTCTGCCTCACACGACTACACCGTGGAATTTACTGTCGCCAGCAGTTTCCTCGACCGATTTAACATAGAGACATAAGAAAAAAGGCTACTACTTTATAAATGGCCGGTGCCATACCCGCAATTCCCCTGGTGTTGCAGCATGGGCGGTTGTTCACTTACTGGTTGTAAGCCTTATGCTCGTTTTTTCCTCTTCCATGAAAAAAGAGCATGCATGCATCACAGACACATATACAATTTTTCATAAAATAATAGTGACCCCGGAACACAGAAAAGAGAAGTAACAAACAAACTGTTTTATATGACGACTCCGTGGCGCAGTGGCTTAGCAATCCCGCACGGAACAGGTATTTGTATGGCCTGCAAATAATTGTTCCGGGTCTAGATGTTTGTTCTTGTGTAATTAATGTTTTTAAACTGCCTCCACGATACAGGAGAAAATCCTAGTGTGAGGTTAACGTTTTTTAAAGAAAAATGATAAAATGATAAATGATATAAAATAGAAAGAAATTCTAGTAAAAAACGAACTTACAGTTTACCTGATTGTAAGTGGCTACTGCAATCTATGAACACCTGCAACCATCTTCAAATAAAGAAAGCTACAGATATGTACGTTGTCACCTCTGAGCTCACTGCTCTGACTAAAATAGAACGCTGCACAGACTGTAATTATACTAGTTCTCTATGCCCTACAGACCGAAAAGCAGCTGTGCACACACTGCTGAGTGACGGTAGAAATGGGTAACTAGGTGGGTATGGTACCTACCAAATGGACTTATAGGTAGAGAAAGAGACTAACCACCTATAAAAACAAAGTGATTTCTTGTACTACAAGCTGAATAAAACTAAATTTACGGATTTTTGGATTGGGTTCACGTTATGATTTCTCATCTTACCGTATAGTGGCGTTGTAAGAATATGCACGGGGGACACCGGATAGTTAAGATAAAGACCCAATAAATAAATCACTATGTTATTTATTGAGATAATCAATATCACAAAGGTTTAAGTATATCTTAGGCATAACTTTGGTACAAAAATATTTGAGATCAATCTTAATAACTAAAAACTAGAGCGATTTTAATCAAAAATTAGAAATCCGAATTCACCCCATACCTATGGGTCAAACCGGATAGGCATTTTATATTAAAGGGGTGAATACAGATACTAGCAATAAAACAAAATATTGAAATTATTCGCAGTTTTTGCATACAAAAAATAATAATTCTTGCTCAGAACAACCAATGCAACTTTCGTGAGCCCATTTAAGACAAGCGGTGCATTGGTACCATTCATCTGTGGACTTAGTTTGACTATACTTTTCCCCACAAATAAAACACTTCGAATCCTCTTCATAGTTTTCTTTATTCGCCTTTTTCCCGATACCCTTACCTTTGCCTTTAAATTTTATTTTACTAACTGATGGTGTAGCCTTTTCAGTCAGTTCATTTTTATACGGCGATTCAGTCAAAATTGCGGTTCCGTTCTAGGTTCTTAATGTGGGTGGCGTGACCATCTAAGACAAGAAGCACAGGATCTTGTTTGCTTGGTTTAACATAGCCGATAAAGTGACGCATCCATTCGGCGAAAATATGTTGTTGCATCCATCCACTTGGATGGCATACAGCTACTGTACCTGGTGGTGCACCATCCAAAAGCTCACTCTTCATTCGTGCTCGAGGAAAAATCATAAGTGGTGGAACATAATGTCCAGCTGCAGAAAAGCAAAGCACTGCCGTTACCAACTGGCCCCGTTCAGCCGAAGCTAGTGCACCAACTTGCTTTTTACCTTTCACCGACACAATTTTTCCAATTTTTTTTGGTACAGAGGTCAATCCAGTCTCATCCATGTTATAAATTCGCGTGGAATTGAAAGCGTGCTTAACATAAAGTGTTTCTAAAAGATTAAAAAATGACGTTACTACAGACCTATTAAATCCCATTGCTCTTGCAGCTGATGTTGCTTCAGGCGATCTTAGCGATAATTCAGAATGTTGTTTTAGAAATCCACTAACCCAATCTAAGCCAGCAAGTCCAGTTTCTTTATTAAAAGGATGGTTTAAATTATTTTTTTCAGCTAATTGGAATGCCAAACGTCGCAGGTCCGTTTTAGTCAATCCAAATAGTCGAGATTCCATAGTTTTAATATGTTCAACTAGCATACCTTCCAGCTCATCAGTGAAGACGCACTTTTCAGTAGCAGGGCACTTTCGAAACACTTCATATTTGGATTTTCCATTTTTGATCTTCTTTACACGATCTTTTGGGTACATTGTATGTGTTTGACGCTAAAAGATATCCCATTCTACCTTCCATCACCGAATTTATGGCTAAAAGCATATCTGACTCCGACCATTGAAGCCTATTTGACTTTCTCACATATGTTCGTTGCGTGGTGACGCTTGCACTCTGTAAAAAGCTTAAAAAAAAGTAATTAAAAAGAGACATAAAACAAACACCCACAATATATCCATAGAAATCAATCGGGGTGAAACCGGATAGTCGAAATCACCCCGTCCGCTTGTACCCCATAGGTACTATGTTTGAAATTGTAATAACTAACAGGTTATGCTTACACTCATAGCAACAACAAATACCGTTTTAGAAGGTTAAATATGTATTACTTCTTAAATTACACAACTATTTATGGTTGCACACAGCTACACTTAATGATAACACTTTAAAAAAATCAAAATATTAGATAACGTACCTTTGTTTTCAATTTTCGTTTATAGACGCACGCGCTGAGATGTTACCGTCGCCGTCATTTGCAACAGCACTGAGTAAGCGTTCGCGCGTATTGCTCCACTAGCTAGAACGAGACAGCTATACGCGGAATAATGAAATAGTAACTATCTGGTTTCACCCTCTATCCGGTTTCCCCCCTCCTTCCCCTACCTCATATCGTCCCATGTGTGTCGTAAGAGGCAACAGAGAGAAACATACGGAGATGGGTAGCAATATCTTTCTAATAATAACTCAAAATTATAAAAACTGCGGTATAAAAATCTGCCAAGCGTGCCAATTATGTCAAAAATCCGCCATGTTATTGTATTATGTTATATTTTCTAATAATATATAAATTTATATACTTGTGTACATTGATATATGTATGTATGTATGTGTGTATATGTATGTATATATGTATATATATGTATATGTATGTGTGTATGTATATTATTTGTAACCGCCTTCGTAGTTATATCACTGCCTTAAGGTTGACTGGCAGAGAATGCTTTTAGCATTAAGTCCGCCTTTTGTTCCTTTACTTAATGTGTAAGGTACAATAAAGTTTAAATAAATAAATCTATGGGGTAGGTCTATATTCAGAAATCGACTATCCATAGTCCATAATGGATGGATGAATGGATAACGGCACTATTTTATTCAGGGACTTAAAATAATAACATTTTAATATATAATTACATTTTTTTTGTAGAAATATATCAAGTTACATTGAAAAATCATTTATTAAATATAATTCGGTCACAGCTACGGAGTCTTTAAAATTTTATTACACAAAGGGAATTCAGTTCTTTAACCTTCTCAGCAACGTTGCAATTAAGACCTCATTATGAAAGAATTAAGAAATATCAAAGAGCTGAAGTCTTTTCAACTTAAAGCTAGCTTCGAGAAACAAATTGAATGCATAGGTATATCCTTAAAAGTTCTGGACATGTGTATAACATAAGCTTGAAGTTAATTTTTTTACCTATAATATTAGCAGAGATAGCTTTGCGAAATAAAAGAAAATGAAAATAAAATTTTTTGTATGTCACTGGCCTGTTATGATTTATTTTGAAAAATACAATGGTATACAAGTAAAAATACGAATGTTACAATTTAAAATTTTATGTTTTTACGAGCTAAATTAAAAGTACCCATAACTGAAGATCATGTATGCTTAGATATGGATGTAAAATGAGCGAGAAAAGTGTTTAAGAATCGTGTTAAATGGGAGTACGAAGCCTGTACCTCTGGGTAAGAGGAGTAAGAGTTTATATATGAAGTCGTCGAAGTAAAAAAGAGTACAATTTGGTCACCAATTGGCATGCTACGCTTGTCGAATGCAGTACATCTTTCCAAGATTTCTATAGCAGTGAACGAAAGCGACCAAATAATGGAGTAATAATATTGCGAAATAAAATACTTTTAATTAAAAGTAAAATCTGATATTCCATCCATCCATCAATTACATCGCCACTACTTGGTACAAGATTCAAAACAATTAATGCCCCGAACTTAAAACGCGACATTATATTATTCCTTTTATTTGTTTAAAGACGGCTTTTAACTTTTATTAAAAGTTATTTTGTGACCCTTTTAAGTGGATCAAGAAATACCACAATCTCAATGTCGTCTAAATAGTTACATTAATAACTTTATGCCCTATTTTGTCAAACTTTGGGGCGGAATTTTTTGTTCAAATTTATATTGGACCACGCCCAAAGTATAAATTACTTATGAATCATCAAAATCGGAACGAATATATCGCGTAGCAAACATATACAAAAACATACAGTCGAATCGATAACCTCCTCCTTTTTTTGAAGTCGGCTAAAAATTAAGTTTAATTGGAATACACAAGGAAATACATACATCTGCATATCAAAATATCAACTCAAACATCTACAAGACATTTCGTTGTAAACTGTAGCAAGAAATAATTTTCGTGCCACGAACATTTGTATTCATTACTTTTCAATCTCAATCAAATATATCAGGGTTGCCAGATTGGGCGGTTTCCCACAAATTGGGAGATTTTAGAATATATCTGCACCTAATTTTCTATTGGGAGATTTTTCGCAAATTGGGCGATTTTGACTCTGAAGGGAATTTTATTTTCAAATATCTAGCATCACTAGCACTGACAGCTGTATGCTGCTAGTGATGCTAGATATTTAAGTGCGTTGCGTGCGTGCGAGTGAGTTGCGTGCCAGTGAGTAATGCTACAGTTTAGCGGGTGTTCTCAAGAGTAACCGTTACTAAAACTAAGCTTCGTAATTGCATGAATCTATCTTTATTATGGTCAATATTACGAATTAAGATGAGTTTATAAGAGGATGGAGTGTGCTGTACTAAATTTGAGCCTGCTGATGATATGCTAAATTTTAATTCTGCAATTTATAATAAAAAAGAGTCAAATACTATAGAAGAAGAAGAAGAAAATGTAGGGGAACTATTCCCATCTTTACATTATTAATTAATAAAAACTTTATATATTTTGTTATTTATGTGTGTAAAAAAATTATAAAAACGTTTTGTTTGTTGCTGTTTGTTTATCGAACTTTATTTACTGTAATATATTTATCGTTAATATTTTCTAATAAGCAAAAAAAAAACGATTGAAAAAAGATTATTTGAATTGAAATATATTGGGCGGTTTTTTTTATTAGTTTGCGGTTTTTCCGTAAGGTCGCGCGAACTCATGAAGATTGATAGAGGCAATAAAAATACTAACTTTTACGCGGAACTGTACATGTAGTAACTGTACACAGTATAGTTCGTTATGAAACTGTTGTTTTGTTGGTGGCATAGCATCTGCGTCGAAAGCATGGCCTTTTATCTATAGATGTAAATAAAATTGAAGTGTCTGTGTGTAATATTGAAATAATTGTCTTCTATTAAGCTCAAGGGGTTATTTGAATGCTATTAAAACATAAATAACCATTATTTTAAATGTATCTTTCCGTCATTCTGTCTGTTTGTCTTTCTGTCTATCCGGGCTAATCTTAGGAGTGGCTTAAACGACTGTGATAAAACTTTACGAACAGATAGAGAGCAATCCCAAGAGGGATCTAAGCTATATTTTACCAGAAAATCTTGTAGATATTTTTATTGAAATACGAAAAAGTGATAAAATAAAAGGTCTTTGATTATCATACATCTAAGTAGCACAACATTTAATAGATCCTATCTAGACGATGCCGGAGCGGGTCCCTAGTTATTTATATAAAATAAAAAACATAAATTTATTCATTACAGCTTATCGAAAGACAATTTGCTGAACATAGGCATGCCTAGTAGGTTGCCTCATAGGGTTTTGCGTTAGTTACACAGCTTGTCAGGCGGGTTAGCGACCACAGTTTTATTTTTCATTTTGAGTTGTTATCAGGAAGATGCTGCAGCCCATCTCCTGTTTCATTTACCTCTTTCGTCTCTTACGACAACCGAGGAATGATATATAATAAGTCGAGTTTTTCGTAAAATTGTCGTTGCAAGGCTGCACAGTATGAGTGTTTGTTTAAATGTAAAACTGTCAGTTCTAGCGTTTTGTTAATGTTTGTTGTATAAAAAAAAACGAAGTTTTCTGAAGTGATTTTCGGAACGAATCATTTAGAGTAAATGATTCCGAAGATAGTAAAAAATATTTTGTCAAGTCGTTTTCAAGATATGTGGAACACATTACATATTTTTATCAAAAACTAGCGATCGGCCCCGGTATCGTACGGGTATTTTCTGGATATTGATATCAGCAACACCTACCGGGTCCAAATGTGAATTTGTTTGGATCATCTAGGGACTTATTTCAATACACACGAAAATTTTCATCAAAATCGGTCGAGCCGTTTTTGATTTTTAGCGAGACTAACGGACAGCAATTGATTTTTTTATATAGAGATAGAGAGATAATGTACGGCGACGATAAAATAAAAAAATGATTTTCTATTTCTTACATTGTAATCCGATTCTGAGCTATGTACAAAATTTCAAGTCTTTTAAAACCAATTATTAAATTCCACCCGAACTGAAATACAGATGATTTAATTAGACTTATTAAAAAAAAAAAAAGGTAATAAAAAATTGCATTTTTAAAATTAAACGTATTTCAATATATTGTTACTCGTAGGAATGAAGGTAAAAAGTAAAAGAAAATACGAAGAAATGAGGGTAGAACTGTAATATCCTACCCGTTCTAGCATTATAAATTACCGCGCAGGCGACTAAGAGGGATCAGTCGGTAAATCTACGAGTCTCACTGTCGTTACTATGCTCGTTGGGGCATTCTACTAGTGTAGGCAAGGATGATCGTGCTGAGAGGCTGCCCTGTGTTACATTGAGATGGATGGTGTTACTCTGCATATTTTGATATTATCATGTAATTAGGTCCTTCGAACTGTATTGCCATATGTTCGTGGAACTGTATTGCCGTATGCTGAGTGTATGGTGAAGTGCGCTGTTTTGTTGCTGATAATGATCGGTTGCATACGCGGGAGAGCAAGTTGAGCATCCGCTCTCACAGATTTGTTATTTTTAGCAATTGTCCTCCAGAATAGTTTCTGATAGTAAGGAGGGTTTGTTCTTTTATTTAATTATGTAAATTTATGTTTTCTGGTAATGTTAATCCAAATTTTATTCCATTATTGTATGGGGCAAGATTATGTGCCTTCAAAAAAAAAAGGATAACGGTATCCGTCCTATTGCCGTTGGTTCCACATTTCGACGCTTGACTTCAAAATTAGCTTGCAGGCACATAATCTCTAACCTTAAGACATAATTTCAGCCTACTCAACTAGGCTTTGGCACTAGAGGTGGCTGTGAGGCGGCGGTACATTCAGTGCGTACATTTTTAACAAACTCTGATGCAGATGTGCTTGTGAAGGTTGACCTAAGGAATGCTTTTAACTCTATCGATAGGATAACCCTGCTGAAAGAAATGGCTAATAATACCCCCGAAATTTATCACTACGTTTGGCAATGTTACAGTCAAAATACTAACTCGTTTTACGAAAACCATGTTATCGATTCTGCAGTCGGTGTTCAGCAGGGTGACCCACTGGGTCCAGCACTTTTCAGTTTAGGAATTCAACCCATTATTTCAAATTTGAAATCCAAGCTGAATGGCTGGTACCTGGACGACGGTACACTGGAATGTAGAGCAGATGACGTCCTCAGTGATCTTACTCATATTTTTCGAAATTTTAAAAATATTGGTCTTGAACCAAATAGCAATAAATGTGAAATATTTTTTCCAATAATTTATCTACTTCTCAGAGAGACACTTTAATTCAAAATTTCAATCATATTTCTCCAGGAATAAAAACTGTCAGTACGGAATCACTATATATAATATCGAAAAAACTACCTTTAATTGAGCTGGAGGGGTTATTTGCATGTTACTAAGACATGAATAACCATTTTTAATTTTGTCTCTCTGTCTATCTGCCTATCCGGAATAACCTTCGGAATGACCGTTTGTAATGAAACTTCACGAAAAGATAGAGAGCAATACTAGGAATAAACAAGGCTATATTTTATCCGAAAAAATTAGAGTGTTCTTTTAGAGAAATAGCAAAATTGAAAAAGAAAATAGTCTTTGATGATTATCTTAAATCTATATATCACAACATTAATAGGTCCTGGCGATGCTGCAGCGTACCGTTAGTTATCAATATTATCACACCCATACCCATGGACCAACGGACGGAACAGTAAACAATAATTGAATCCCATTTTTCTATTGTTTATGTGATGATCGTATAAAATGAATAGAACTTCCAAGGATCTGACGGCTTGGATTATGTTTTATTCGATGACTATAAATTCCACAGCATATAGCCGATAAATTGTTTATAGTTGCGTTAATAGTCTCGTATATTCTTCAATTTGTCATCATCCTTCACTCAAAAAGACTATTAATGTTTATTCTCTCACAAGATTTACATTAAATATGTGGGCCATTTTATAGAATAAGGGTGGCTAACAAACACACAGTTCACCTAATAGTACTGTGGCCTATAGACATTTACATCTATCTGGTAATAATCAAAATATAGATGCTTTGTCACCCCAGAGGAATAAGATGGAATGCCTCGTTTCCAGTAAAAAAGGTTTCCAGTTCTCTACACTCACCACATGAAACACAGCAGCATTATGCTGATATTGTATGTGTGTAGGTCGTTTTTAAGTGGTAGAGCCATGCTGCAATTTTATTATAGTTCAAGCACGAATGGGTCGTCTCTACCGGGGAAGGACCACGCTCTCACAGAATACCAGCGTAAAATAGCAGCTTAATGCTGCTGTGTTTCGTATGGTGAGTGTAAAGAACCGGAGACCATTTTTAATGGAAAAGAGGCATTCTATCTTAGTCAGGTCCATCAGGTGGACTGTGTGCTTGTTTGTCACCCTTATTCTATAAAAAAAAATGTAGATGCGATATCACATGTGAGGCTATGATAAAATGTCTCATTACCAGTAAAAAGGCTCTTTGGTTTTTTACACTCGCCATACAAAACATATCAGAATTAAACTGTTCTTTTACGCTAGTTAGCTTGAAGGGCGTAGACCTTCCTCAGTCGAGCCAAACCGTCCTGCAAGTTAATATAGAAACAGCGTGGCTCTGTCTAACAGGTTAAAAATAATATTGTAATGAAAAAAACATAACGCAATTGGTAAATGTTTCCCACCGGCCAATTATTCCTGCCAGAGTTCAATGACAGCTCCGTGGCGCAATGGCTTAGCAATGAGTTGCAGCGCTAAGGGCCGCGGATTCGAATTCCGCACAGAACATGTATTTGTATCCGGTTCTGGAAGTTTGTCCTTGTAAAATTTATGTATGTAAACTGCACCACGTTACAAAAGAATATCCCTAAAGTGAAGGTAAAAACCAGTTACACAATCGCACTGCAAATCTAAAATGAACCTAAAGATATTATATCAATAGTGTACTTTCAATGGAATCCGAAAAGCTAAGAGAGAGCAATGAAACATTATCACGGTACTAAATCGGCTACCCATTGGTAAAAGAGATTGAAGAAATAAAACGTTTTGTGTCGTTTTTATTTTGGCTCTAACTTCAGAGATAAGGCCATTGTCACATTTTCAGAATCAAAGCAAATACTTTTACGATTTCCGGGGAAAAGTTATGTAAGTAAGTTAGAGAAGTACAAAAAAGAATTCCGTTTTATTAAAGAATGACTTGGGTGACACTTGACAGGATCACAATATAAGTACACTATGCTACTCGTACTGTGCAGTTACTGTTACCGTTACAGCCCATTAAAGTCCACTGCTGTGCATAGGCCTCCTCCATAGATTGCCTCATAAGCGGATATTTGCCATAGTTACCACGTTTAGCAAACAGGTTGGAAACCGCAGTTTTTTATTACCACTACACGGTAGTAAAATGTATTTGTGGTGTAAAAGTATCCACTATCCCATATCGTCTCGTGTTTGTCGTGAGAGGCAACAGAGAGAAATAAACCAGGAGATTGGCAGCAGCGTCTTCCTGATAACAACTATAAAATAAAATAAAAACTGTTGTTGCCAACCCACCTACCAAGCGTGGCAACTATGGCAAGTACCCCCTTGCAGTTGTAAAGCAATCAATGGCCTACGTTCAGCAGTGGATTTTGATAGGCTGTAAAGATGATAATGATGATGACATTATGCTATTGCATGTTTTTTTTTATTTGCAAATAAAATATGTAGATTACTTGAAGTTTCTTTTCTCTTTTTAACTAACTATAAAAATGTTTATGCAGGGCAAAAGTTCATAATGATAACATGTGCTAGATCTTTTTATGCTAGTGACTAACTACTTTATTTACGAAATGTATTGTGTAACGGATCACGTACAATGTTCTCGACAAGACGCACATAGTTGGAGTCTGGACAAATTAAATTGTATTCTTCAATATGTAGTAATTTTTCTGTAGAAAATCTATTATACTGTAAAAAATACTTTCGATGGCTTGTTTTTAAATAATTTTATAAGAAAAGAATTTTCTTTTATCCTTTATTAGTAACTTAAATAAGACTTTTGTTTCGTATTTATTTCCTGTATTTATTTTTTATAAAGGAGGGACCAAATGAACCTACTTCACTCGATTTTAAGTGACTATTACTGCCCATGAACAACTGCAACACCAGGGAATTTGCAGGAGTGTTACGTCAGACGTAAAATATCCATAGTGGAAACGTATATTTATAAGTTGTAGAGACATGACGCTTCGACAAAAAAAATGAGATTGACTTCATTATGACGACCAGACGACAACTGTTATCACGAGGGTTAAAACTGGTAGCAATCACCGAATGGTTAGAGGCACACTGAAATAAACGTCAAGTTGGAGAGGTCTCGTCTAATGAAGTCAACGCTCCGTCTCCCTCGTGCTCTAGTCCAAAGTCCCGAAACCTTTCATCTCGAGTTACAAAACCGTTTTCAGTGCTTAGAAGACTGCAATGAAGTGGACGATATGAATGATAAGCTCGTCGAAACTGCCCATGCGGTCGGAGCTAAGTTCTGCAAGACCCGCCGCAGAAGAACACAAAAACTCTCCGATCACACTCTTAATCTCATGGCTGTTGGACGGGAAGTGAATCTGCAGTCTTCAACAGATTTGACAGCATACAGGCAACTGAACAGACAGATATCCAAATGCATGCGGCGGGACTTACGCAACTTCAATACAGCTTGCGTTGAAGAAGCGTCGAGCGGAACCAAGGCTCCAAAGTCTTTGCCAGAGATCTGTCTGCCAGAGCCAACTGTCAAAGCTGAAGACCGAGTGTAGCAGCATTGTTTCCGGGACATCTGAGATTTTGAGTAATATTGAGGGGCTGTACACGTCATCGTTGGAGCCACACGCAAGTAGCGAGTAACGATCCAAGAGCAAGTCTTATCCGAAACTATTCCGATGATATCCCGGATGTCAGTCTGAGCAAGATTAGAATGGCTCTCCAGCACCTTAAAAACGGCAGGATCCCAGGTGAGAATGGAATTACAGCGGAACTTCTGAAAGCGGTTAGAAAACCGGTACTTGAAGTCCTTCAGAAGCTTTTTAATTCCGTCCTCCATGGTGGGAACACCGAAGGCGTGGAGCAGAATTGCGGTGGTCTTGTTTTTCAAGAAAGGCGACAACGCTCTCTTGAAGAACTATAGACTTCTTAGCCGCGTCTACGTGCTTTTTTGAGAGTCATTACCAATCGTTTCGCACGCAGTATCGACGACTTCCAGCCTCCCGAACAAGCCGGTTTTCGAAAAGGCTTTAGTACCATAGACCACAAAAACCCCTTCGGCAAATTATACAGAAGAAAGAAGAGTACAATCTGCCACTTTGCCTTGCGTATGTGGACTATGAGAAAGCTTTTGATTCCGTCGAAATTTGGGCGGTGCTACAGTCCCTTCAGCGGTGCCAAGTTGACTGTCGGTATATCGAATCGCTTGTATCGTATGCCGAAGTGTTTGTACAGTAGGGCTACGATGGCTATCCGAGTACAGAATCACAGTACGAAACCTATCCAACTGCAGAGAGGTGTAAGACAGGGTGACGTTATATCCCCGAAACTTTTCACCGCTGCATTGGAAGACGTTTTCAAGCTACTGGACTGGAAAGGATGCGGTATTCACATCAATGGCGATTACATCACTCACCTTCGATTTGCCGACGATATAGTCCTTATGACAGAATCGCTGGAGGACCTAAGCACTATGCTCAATGACCTCAATAGTGTCTCCCAACGGATAAGTCTGAAGATGAACATGGACAGAACAAAAATCATGTTTAATGTCCATGTCGGTAGTTGTTGGGAGCACTAAGCTCGAAGTTGTTGACAAGTATGTTTACCTAGGTCAAATAGTCCGACTAGGTAAGTCCAACTTTAACCGAGAGGTCAAACGACGGATTCAACTCGGCTGGGCAGCGGTCGGGAAACCTGAAAACGAGATTGTACAACCAGTGCGTGTTGCCAGTGATGACTTATGGATCTGAGACGTGGTCCTTCACTGCTGGCCGTATGAGGACGCTCAAGGTCGCTCAGCGAGCTATGGAGAGGGCTATGCTCGGGGTTTCTCTGCGTTATAAACTTAGAAATGAGGATATCCGCAGTAGAACCGACCTAGTAACCGACATAGACCAACGGATTAGTAAGCTGAAGTGGCAATGGGCCGACCATATAGCTCGAAGTACCGACAACAGATGGGGAAAAAAGGTTCTTGAGTGGCAGTCTCGTACCGGTAGGGGAAGTGTAGGGCGACCCCCCACTAGATGGAGTGACGACCTGGTAAGACAGACAGGAAGTCGATGGATGCAGGTGGCTCAGACCCGTGCTTTGTCGCATTACTTGGGGGAGGCCCATGTTCAGCAGTGGACTTGTGAAGGGCTGTAATGATCATTATGATGAAGAGATATGCTGCAGCTATACGGCTGTAGCACAAATGGGTCGGCTCGACCTGGGAAGGACCACGCACTTACAGAAAACCAGCGTAAAATAGTAGCTTAATGCCCATTTTACGCAACACTAGGTATTCCATCTTGGTCCTCAGGGATGACAATACATCTGCATTTTGATTCTTAATCGAGGATAAATGTTAATGTTTATGGGCCACAAAATCCTTTTACCATCAGATGGATTGTGTGTTAGTTTGTCATCCTTATTCTATAAAAAAAAAACGATTAGTAGCGATTGAAAAAAAGGCAAATCCTCCCTACAATGGAAGAGACCCAATGTCCAGTAGTGGAATTTATGGATTGATGATGAGGAATAAGAACGCTACTAACCCTTTACTACCTACTCGTGGACTCACCGACACCAGCGATATTATTTTTATGAATATTTAAGTGTGTGCGCATAAATAATTGTGAGAAAAATAATTGCGAAGAATAAAACAAAGATCCGTTTTTGCGATGTTTATATTTTTTATCCGGCTTCCTTAGAAAGAGGTTATGTTTATCGTATGTACGTATGTATGTATATCTGTCTATTACCTTGGCACACTGTGAAGCTTTCACGGCTTAAAGGATTTGAACATATGGAGTGTCAAAGATTACATAGATTATAACATACATTGGTTATATGTATATTTGCTATTAGATATATTCTTTTCTGTGAACTCTTATGCAGCCGATTTTAAAAAAATACTGTTTAACCATTGAGCTAGTTTATATACTTAACTCTGAAATTGTCCGTTATCCATCAATTTTCCTTTCTGTTACATTCGCCTTGCTCTGAACCTATTAACCCTTTCCCTATCCCGTGAAACATGTATAAACATTTCGATTGTTTAACTATTGTGTCTATTTCGTGGACAGGAAACTGTTAAAGTTCAATTTCATGCTTCCCTTCATCCAACATAAATGTCACAAAGAATATCTAAAACACAGTAGGTTAGAGGCTCTCGTTTTCTAAAGAATAAGGGTGACAAACGAGCACACATTCCACCTGATGGTAACAGAAACAGAAACAGAAACAGAAACTTTTTTATTCAATATAGATTATAAATAATACTTATTGAAAGTCACTCTTTTGTCTAATACCACTGGTTCGAAAAAACCTCTGTCCTGGGAAGAACCAGCAAGAAACCCAGCAGGACTTTTTTTTAAAATAACAGCTTACAATCATGTATATTACACAATTAACCACATAAAACAAATTAGAAACAGCCTGGCAGCGAACACCTCATTCCAGGGGTTATTATCATCCATAAATTCCTTAACATTATAATAACCCTTTTATACAAACTATGTTTAATAAAGTTTTGAATTTTGAGCAGGTCGAATTTTGTATATTTTCTGGGATTTTGTTGTAAAGCGTATACATCGCCCCAAGAATGAATTACTGACTCGGTGGAGTCGAGTAACTGGTACTACTAGCTTGTGTTTGTTCTAGTATTTACAGAATGAATATCACTTATTTTTGTATAACTACTTTTATTTTTGTGTACGTACATTTACATTTTCATAAATGTATTGAGAGGCCATTTATGAAAATGTAATGTACGTACACAAATATGAGCCTTGGTCAGGGGTTTCCATGCTGGCCTACCTTTCCGGTGATCCTGTTATGGAATACGGGTACGCGACCCCGGCTCCCCGAGCTACTGTTATTCTCATACCTTTCCTGCCGAGATAACAGTATCCTTACACCTATGCTCCTACCCCCAAACTTCTTTTTCCTTTCCCAAAATGGTAGCTTCCTCTACCAACAATAGCATACGAGGGTTGGTGTCAGGCAGGCGGCCGACTGTAAAACTTCTGCCAAATCCCATGCAGTAAATGAATAGTACGAGTTGTGGGATATGTGACAGGGCTAGGGCGTACCCGCAGGCGACGCGCAGGGCAGCACCGGCTCCTGTGGGAAGTGGGCAGGGTTGTCGCACCTTACGGAGCAGGTGCGACGTAAGAGGCAAGCCCGGAGAGAGAAGAATGTCAGAGTGAGGTTTGCAAGCTGGAATATAGGTACGATGACTGGAAGAGGAAGAGAGTTAGCAGATGTTTTGAAACGACGAAGAGTGAATGTTGCCTGTTTGCAGGAAACAAAATGGAAGGGCAATAAAGCAAGAGAGATTGGGGAGGGATACAAGTTTTATTATTGTGGAAGTGATGGGAAGCGAAATGGAGTAGGAGTTGTGTTAGATAGTGGACAGATGTGAAAAGAGTAAATGACAGAATGATAGTTGTTAAATTAATGATTGAAAACAAAGTAGTGAATGTTGTAAGTGTGTATGCTCCGCAAACAGGCTGTGAAGAGAGTGTGAAAGAGAAGTTTTGGGAGGAATTTGATTGTATGATGATGGGAATACCTGAGCGTGAGGATGTTTATATGGGAGGAGATTTTAATGGACATGTAGGGAGAGTGAATGACGGGTATGAAAGAGTACACGGTGGATGGGGGTACGGAATGCGGAACCGTGAGGGGGAAGTTCTTCTGCAAGCAGCATGTGCTTTCGACCTGGCTGTAGTAAACACGTGGTTCCAAAACGAGATCAGCATCTTGTTACTTATAAAAGTGGCCACCACGACACAGATCGACTATCTTCTGATAAGACGGAACCAAATCAAGAGTGTAAAACTGCAAAGTGCTTCCAGGTGAAGACTTAGTATCCAGCACCAATTCTGCTGGCTGACATCTGCTTAACTGTTCGCCTCAACAAACATAAGGATCGTCCCCCACCCAAAATAAAGTGGCATTTGTTGCATAAGGAGGGGTATGCAAGTGAATTTAGAGAGCTAGTTGTAAACAAGATGATAGAGATGGGTGATATGGAAGGAATGAGTGTGAATGAGTGCTGGAAGGAAATGGCTGATTGTATCCAGTGTGGCAAGGAAGGTGTTAGGAGAATCAAGGGAAGCGTATGATAGATAAGGATGGGTGGTGGTGGGTGAAAGTATTAGAAGTTTTGAGAGAAAAGAAAAATGCCTTTAAGAATGGCAGGCGTAGAAGACCAGAATGAATCCATAAAAGAAAGTAAGAGAGGAGCGTATAAAGAATGTAAGAAGAGAGCGAAGAAGGAAGTTGCTATTTGTAGGGCAGAGGCGCAAGATAAATTATATCGGTCCCTTGAAAGCCTCGAAGGGCAAAAACGACTTTTTCAAATTGCAAGAGCGAGAGAAAGGAATGGAAGAGATGTTTCACATGTAAAATGTATAAAAGATGATTCTGGAAGGATTTTGACTGACGATGAAAGTATAAAGAAGCGATGGAAGGAGTATTTTGAGAAATTGATGAATGAGGAGAATGAATGGAATGGTATGCTGAAAACCCACCAGTGAATATGGGCTTAGTGAGAGAAATTAGTGTGGAAGAAGTAAAAATGGCTGTTAGGAATATGAAGAATGGGAAGGCGGTCGGCCCAGATGGAATACCAGTAGAAGTGTGGAAGTTGCTGAGGGCGGATGGATGGAAGTGGTTGAGTTTATTTTTCGGTAAATTGTTGCAGGAAGAACAAATACCTGAGGAATGGTGCAGCAGTATACTGGTCCCCATTTTTAAAAACAAAGAGACGTCAAAACTGCAGCAGTTACCGGGGAATAAAACTCATGTCACATACGATGAAAGTCTGGGAAAGAATAATAGAGAGAAGAATGAGAGAAGAGTGTGAGATAACACAAAACCAGTTCGGATTCATGCCCGGTCGAGGTACGACAGATGCCATTTCGCATTACGCCAATTGTGCGAAAAGTACAAGCGCGTGCATAAAGATCTGCACATGGTTTTGTCGACCTTGAAAAGGCGTATGATCGGGTTCCCCGTGAGGTTTTGTGGTGGGCGTTAAAGATGAAAGGTATGCCTGGGAAGTATGTGAGGTTGGTCCGTGCTATGTACAGAGCATCCCGTACATGTGTACGATCTGCCGCGGGAACTACGGGCAGTATCGATGTGGCGGTAGGGCTGCACCAGGGTCGGCATTGAGCCTTACCTCTTCCTACTGATTATGGACGCTTTGACGTCGGACCTGCAGGATGAGGCACCCTGGTGCATGCTCTTTGCCGATGACATCGTGCTTGTCGGGGAAGAAGGCATCGAGGTACAGAGCAGACTGACGGGGTGGCAACGGAGGCTGGAAAGTGTTGGCGAAGATCAGCAGATCCAAAACCGAATATCTGTGCTGTGATTTCGGCGGCCTTTCCAGTCCTGTACCCATGTCGTTGGATGGCGCTATACTGCCTATCTGCTCAGATGTCAAGTACCTCAGTTCCCTCATTCAAGCGACGGCGGAATAGATGAGCTGTGCAGCATAGGATTAACGCAGGGTGGATGAAATGGCGACAGGTCACAGCCACAACGTGCGACCCCGAATGCCAATAAGGCTGAAGGAAAATTTACAAATCGATCATCCGACCTGTCGTCATGTATGGAAGTGAATGCTGGGCCGTCAAGAAGAAGGATGAAAATAGACTGCATGCGAATGAAATGAGAATGTTACGATGGATGTGTGGTGTGACAAGGATGGATAAGATAAGGAATGAGTATATAGAGGCCTGAAAGTAGCGCCAGTGGTAGAAAAGGTGAGAGGAAGCAGATTGGCATGGTTTGGGCATGTGATGCGGAGGAATGAAAGTCATGTCACAAAACGAGTGTTGAATATGAATGTGGAGACACAGGCAGAGGAAGGCCGAATAAAAGATGGATCGATTGTGTGAAGAGTGATATGAGAATGAAAGGAGTAAGTATGGAAATGACGGCTGATAGAGAGAATGGAACAAAAGATTTACTGCGCCGACCCCAGATAATGAAATGGTTTAGAGAATGATGAAATGTATTGAGAGGCCAAAGTTAATATATTAATTTCCTTAAATTTTGTCTGAGCGACTCTTTAGGTTTTAAATCATAGATTGCTCTTATGGCCCTTCTGTAAAACAAATATAATTTCAGTGTCAGTTGCGTGTCCCCATAGTAAAATACCATAGGACATTATGCTATGGAAATAGCTAAAATAAACAAGTCTAGCTGTTTCCACACTGGTAAGATTTCTAATCTTTTTACAGCATATGCTGCAGGACTAAGTCTGCTTGCTAACTTTGATATATGGGGCTCCATTGAAGCTTCGCGTCTAGTGTTATTCAAGAAAAATGGTGGTATCGACAAGACTCAGTTCCTCCCATTTAAAATTACATTAGTATTTAATTGTCTGACATTTGAGTCACGAACTTCATACATTTCGTTTTAGTGCTATTTAAATGCAAGTTATTAACATTAAACCAATTTACTAATTTAGATATAGCATTATTTACTTCGTCATATTTTAATAATTGTCGTTTTAATTTGAAAATTAATGAAGTGTCATCAGCAAATAATACTATATTATGGTTATCCTACTATGTAAGGTAAGTCATTAATATATACAAGAAACAGAAAGGGCCGAGAATTGAGCCTTGAGGCACGCCCATTTGTACTATCGACCCGGAAGGCTCATACTATTAATGACAACTTTTTGAGTTCTGTTACTTAAATATGAAACGTGAAAGTGGATGCTGTGGCCCATAGACATCTACATTTATCCTCGATTAAGAATCAAATGCAGAGGCGTTATCACACTTAAGGACTAAGTTGGAATGACTCGTTAATCATTTTTATCTTCATATTTTTCTATTTTTTATTTTTCTATTTTTCTCTAATATAATTGTGTTTAGCGATAACATGGGAAAAAATCTAGGCATAACTTTAAATAACTCTTTAAAGGAACAAAAAATTACAAATTGCTGCATGCCTGGAGCATCTTTTAGTGACATCCTAAATAAAATTATAGTTACTAAATTTTGCCCAAATAGTACAATAATAATTTTTGTTGGTAGAAGAGGCAGTGTAAACAACAAACTTAATAACTTAAATGTACACAAAATTGTTTTGTTCACTCTGCCTTACATACAGGGATTGCCACAGGAAAATAATCTAAGACTTAATCTAAATTTACAAATTAATAATTTTATATGTAATTATAATTTAAATTTGACATAATAATATTATAATTGTAATGATAATAATGACAAATTGCATTTAATTTACATAAATAATTTAATAAAAAAGTTTTGGACAAAAGATAGGTAATACCTACCCAAATATAAATTAAGACTGGTAGCAAATGTGCTATCTTATAATTTACTTTTTAACCCAGCCAAGTTTTTGGCTACCAAGACTGCTTTTATTGAGCATCATAATCATTTGACATATAATTTGGAATCAGTTCCAACTAATTTAAATTAGTGAATGCGACAATAGAGTTTAATTAATTCAGAATGCAGCCCACAAATAAGTAATAAAATTGTTTACACCTGGTGCATCAAAATATACAAGGCATGATGGGCAAAGAATTGGAAGTTGACTAGTTTTTAAATAGTAACAACATACATATCTTTTGTATTACTCAACATTGGCTAAAAGATTATAATTTCATGTTTAATTTCAGAAATCACCAGGTGATCAGTTCCTTCAATAGAGAAAAAGTTTACGTGGTGGCTACTTAATGTTAGCAAATAAATCATTATTATACAAATAACGTAAGTATATTGTGAGTCTCTCTGATGAGCGAACTGTAGAAATGGCTTGTGTCGAGCTCGAGCACCTCGTTGATATAAGTGTTTACAGACCCCAATGTGCTACTTATGACTATTTTGAAAGGATTGTGGAAGAAGTTTTGCTCAAACTTAGTAAATAGAACAAGTCTTTTGTAATGTGTGGAGACTTTAACATCAATCTCCTTGAAACTTCTTCCATTAGTATTAAGTTTAGCTCATTGTTTAAATCGTATAATCTTGTTAATTTATTCTTAGAACCAACACGTATTGCTGGGCCTAATGCGACTTGTATGATAACATTTTTACAGATGTTAAGCCCTTGCATAAATCAATTATTCAAAATTTAAGTTCAGGTCACTGTGGTATCATTGCCAGTTGGTATCATTGCCTTACATACACAAAAAAAAAGAAAAATAAGAAAGTTGTGTTTGTTCCAATAAATGTACATCGCTTGGAGAGGTTTAGAAGTAATATAATAAAAAGACTTCCATCACTTTCATTTAAAAATAGTGTTGATTATTTGTATGGTACGTTATTTAAAATAATAAGTTGTAAATTTAGTAAAATATTTACTTCTAAAATTTTCTCTTTTAACAGTCGCAAATCATTTAATGAATGGGCGACAGTAGGAATTTATAAAAGTAGGCAAAGGTTATACGAGCTTTATAATTAAAGATCATATAATAAAAGTGTTACAGATTATGTAAAATCATATTCTAAGATATTTAAAAAATGTGTGCTCCACAGCTAAGGCTTTACATTTAAGCAACAAAATTAAAACTGCATCCAACAAAATTAAAATGACCTGGAGAATAATAAATATTGAAACGGGCAAGGTCAAACCACGCAACTCGGATTTTCAATTGAATATTAACAATAATTTTACTCGACCTGATCAAGAAGTTGCTATGGCTTTTGAGAAATATTTTACTGATGTTCCTTTTTGACAACAAAATCATTAAATTCTTCTCCTACTGTCGCCGAATCACTGCTTAAACAAAATGTAAAGGCTTGTTCAAATTCTCTCAAATTCCATAGAGTATTGCCAAAAGATATCGTTAAATATTTTAAAACTATTGATGTAAGGAGCAGCGACATGAGGATTTCCGTTAAGGTTTTATATTTATAATAGATACAATAGCACTTTATCTAGCCACTATATTTAATACATGCGTCGAATCTGGTGTGTTTCCTGATTTAATGAAACATAGTAAAGTCATACGCTTTATTTAAATCTGGTAGTACATTAGACCCCGCCAATTTTACACCAATTTCTGTACTACCAACATTTAGTAAAAATTTTTAAAAAATAATTTTAGATCAGATCTTAAGTTTCTTTAATATTAATAAATTGATACATAAAAATCAATTCGGTTTTACAAGGGGTCGCTCGACAACTGCCGCTGGAGTTGAGCTTATTAAAAATATTGTTTGTACATGGGAGAGTTCAGAGGATACTTTAGGTATATTTTGTGACCTTTCCAAGGCCTTCGACTGTATTCACCATGAGACATTAATCAGGAAGCTACAGTAATATGGTGTCAAGAACACAGCGCTTAAACTTATTATTTCATATTTAAGTAATAGAATGCAGAAAGTTATCATTAATGGTGAAAGTTCTTACGTATCACCTGTAGTAATGGGTGTCCCTCAGTGTTCGAATCTCGGCCCATTCCTATTTCTAATGTGTATTAATGACTTACCTTCCCTTGTAGGGGATAATCATGATACAGTATTATTTGCTGATGATACTTCCTTGATTTTTAAAATTAAACGTCAATCATTTAAATGTGACGAAGTGAATAATGCTATATCAAAATTAGTTCATTGGTTTAACGTTAATAATCTACATTTTAACGGAAATTAAACTAAATGTATTAAATTTATGACATCGAATGTTAAAAATCTGAAAACCAATGTGTTTTTAAATGGGGAAGAACTGAGCCCTGTTGAATCCACTGGTTTTCTTGAAATCACTCTCGACGCAAAGTTTCAGTGGGGCCAACATATATCCAAACTAGCAAGCAGACTAAGTTCTGCAGCCTATGCTGTAAAAAAGATTAGACGTCTCACTAGTGTCGAGACAGCTAGATTAGTTTATTTCAGTTATTTCCATAGCATAATGTCTTATGGGATTTTGCTATGGGGTAATGCGGCTGATCCAGAAACTATTTTTGTTTTACAGAAGAGGGCTATTAGAGCTATTTACAACCTAAAACCGTGAGTCTCTTCGAGATAAATTTAAAGAAATCAATATATTAACTTTTGTCTCTCAGTTTATTTACGAAAATTTAATGTATGTTCACAAAAACAAAAGTAGTTTTA
Organism: Parnassius orleans; assembly: GCA_029286625.1. NCBI lineage: Eukaryota > Metazoa > Arthropoda > Insecta > Lepidoptera > Papilionidae > Parnassius > Parnassius orleans. The sequence goes on from JAGSMP010000974.1 coordinate 159,161, forward strand.
GTACAAAAAGTGATATACATTCTGTAAACACTAGGAACAAGCACAAGCTAGTGATACCAGTTTCTCGACTCCACAGAGTTAGTAATTCATTCTTGGGGCAATGTATACGCTATTAAAACAAGGTCCCGGAAAGTGTACAGACTCTCTCTATTACCAAGTTTAAATATTTTGTTAAGCTGAAACTGTATAAAAAGGGTTATTATAATATAAATGAATACATGGCTGATAATAACCCCTGGGAATGAGGTGGTCGCTTGCAAGCAGTCTCTAAAATAAATTTTGTAAATAGTTAGTACAACCATTAATGTAAAATTTACTTTACAAAAACCAGACAAAGGTTTTTTTTCGAACCAGAGGTAAAGTAAAATGACTTTCAATAAGAATTACATATGTGATCTATATTGTAGGCAAATATGAAACACAAGCTGCCACAATGTGTGTTGAGTGGACTATACGTGCTTTTGTTTTAATTTCTAAAACATAAAGGTTTCCTTTTTATAAAACGAAGTGAAAGAGGAACTTACATTGCAACTGATGGTAAGTAACTTATTTAGTCCATGGACCTCTTGGCTGTATCTCACAGCTTGGGTATTGCTACCTAATCCTTATCCTTCTGAGACGGAACACAGCTGTGAAAGTGCTGCTGCATTATGGTAGAAGTGGATGAAAAGATATTAAACTAAATGAAACTATTTGTGCGGATATAAATTTTACGGATCATCAAATAAGTTTGACTTCATGTGTAGTATTCGCGTAAATATAAGAAATCTAGTAGGTGGTACCCAAGTGGTGCCCAGACAAAATGTCTAGAATACTTAGGTAGAAAAAAAGAAGTCTTACCACCTAGTTTCTCTCTAGTTTCTCACGAGGTGAATTAGCTTTTAAATTTGAAATTAACTTTTTTTATAGAAAAGGGACCAAATGAGTATGCAGCTCACCTGATGGTATGTATGGGTTGCCACCCATAACAACTGCAACACCAGTGTAGTTGCAGGTGGGTTTCCGGCCTTAAATTTATCGCTACTCGTGGAGATAATATCGGTTGAGTAACAACGACTCTTGTTAAAGAATATTTAAAACCTATTATATCAAATATTAGGACGAGGATTTCTCATATCAAAAGGCTTTTAGGCCTATTTGCCCAGCACAGTAAGCGTGCGACATTCGGTGGACAAAATGTTACTAAATTTGATACATTTTTGATTATTATCAGAAAATAGCTATGTAATAATATCTATACGATAAATAACCTAACTGAGTAACACACCTTTCATATTATCGAGAAATATAATAATTACGGTTATCTCTTAAAAACGAGAACTCGAATATCGTTTTCCCGTGGAATTAATATATTTATTTATATCCACTAATAAAGTATTTAAAAATTCATTCGTCTTGACGACGAACCTGGCTTAATGAAATATTTTATCATTAACATTAAATTATACTCATAAATAAACAATTCTGGACATATATTATATTTGCTTTATAAAACTTTGTAAATATTTAAGTGTTTATGCACCAAGTAGAAAACATGACACAATAAAATCATCCCTTGAGTTAATAAGATGTACCGACCACTATATATCTCACAGTAGATTAAATAACATGGATTTATTACGTGCTTAGAATACCCTAACGAGAAATATTGGATCGCAAAAGTTGAATACAAATTCGGTAGATCAATACTCCATTTGCGGAACTTGATTAAATAGAACCAGTCTATGACTGAAAATCATCTCAACTACTGCTCAAATAGGAAAGCTAAAAGAACTTAGAGTGGTTCTGATAATTTAATTGGTCGCAGGTAGCGCAGTGACTAAGCGTACTACGGACCGGGAGTTTTGCAAATATTTATTCCGAGTCTTGATTTTTTTCTCTGTGTCATTTAGTTAATATGCCGTGTAGTGGCGGTGTAATAGAATACAACCCCATATCAGGTGTAGGTGTCATAGGCGACAGAAGAAAATGTAACAGGAGATGGACATCAGCATCTTCCTGATAACGACTCAAAATAATATGAGCTGCGGTTGCCAACCCGCCTGCCAAGCGTGGCAACTATGGCAAGTATTGTCCCTATAAGAGAATCTAAGGAGGAGGCATATGTTCATCAGTGGACTTTCGATAGGCTGTAAAAATGATTGTTGTACAAGGTTAGCCAATAACTTAATTAACTTTTCAGTAAATAGCCTAGCCTTTTTACTCAACGCCCCATTAACTAGCGGCCTAAATGACATTTAATGTCTGCCTCCACGATACAGGAGAAAATACTAGCGTGAGAGCAAAGCTTTAAATGAAAATAAATAAACAATAAGTTTCGTAATGCAGCTGTGTATCATATGGTGAGTGTATCTTTTTTAGAATAAGGGTGACAAACGAGCACAGAATCCACCTGATGGTAAGTAGTCGCTATGGCCTAGACATCTACATCCATCCTCAAGTGAAAATCAAAATGCAGATGCGTTTTCACCGGTGAGGACTAAGATAGAATGCCTCGTTTCCAGTAAAAGGGTCTCCGGTTCTCTACACCACCATACGAAACACAGCAGCATCAAGCTGCAATTTTACGTTGGTATTCTGTGAGCGTGGTCCTTACAGTCTAGCCTTATTCGTTACAACTATACTACTGATATAGCTGCAGCATGGCTCTACCACGTATCTCAACTTTAATGGCCTGGAAATCCTAGAAGTCAAGATAATTTTTAAGTGGCATAAACAAGATGGTGGAATACCGTCTGTGTCCACGGTTGTTTGCAATTGCCTGACACAGTCGACTTTTACTTTGGGATTACAGATTCATTTGAGCCAAAATCACGGTAAGGAATAAAATATAAATATAGTAAATCTATTATTTTTAGAATGAAAAGAAAAGGTTGAATATTAATAATTGTCGTACAATTTTGCGGTTACAGAATCAATTAATTTACGATCCACATATTTCAATTGTGTTATAAAACGAATTAAACCCGCTAGGGACTTATAACAAGGTTTATGTTTTATTTTGGGACCATAAATTCCATCGAATATAGGCGATAAATTGTTTATGGTTGCGTTAATGTGGCATATATTTGAAACATTGTTTTATATGAAAATTTAAATACAATTAAATATAGCTGTAATAAGGAAAAGCTTTTCTATGATAAGTTATGTCAAGCGGGTGATATTAAGTTAGCGAAATTTCAACAACGCAATATAGTTCCGTCTGGTTTTTCTTTATTTTCTGGTTTTCCTGACGTGTCGGTTGAGTTCACTCCCGTTACTCCACCTCATCGCCCCTGCACACAATTTATTTAATCACGTTTTATACTTGGAATATACTGCATTTCTTGGTGCTTTGTGTTTGGTTGTTGTCCCAGTTCCCCACGACGCTGTCCCAATTGACAGCAGTCTCACAGTGAAGCGTAGTGAACGCTTGTTGTGGAGCAAAGAGTGTTTTGTGCGTAACTCTCCTTCCTGGCTTCGTTTGCAACACCCGCCGCCTCAGAGGCGGTCGTTACTTTTTAATTTTGTGTTGCTTGTTGCATTAGGCAACAGCTAAATACACCTCTAGCGTACCAACGCGCTAATTATATAGGTGTTTGTTTTAGGCACACACCTCCTACTTGGAGCTTAGTACACACCTGTACTGTCTGGTAGTATAAACAAGATGGCGTCGATAACGATCGACGAACTTACCATTTTTAGTCATGCCTGCACCGATCTTTGGGCTGTGTTCCTTGCACACCTTTATGCCCGTCTCGCGCGAGCCCGAGCCCAAGTCCGCCTCTAGCAGACCCTCTATCCAGCGTGTCTGGCCCTATCGACCGTCCGACCGTGCGGATTGACGACCCTCTGTCGCCGAGCACCGCACCAACAACCCCTGTGTCGTAGACACTATTATGATACCGCGTCCCTGCGCCCTCCGCAATGTCACCGCGGCCCATCTCCGGCTTCTCGGATGCTTAATCAGGCTCCGACATGAAACCGACACGCGCGCCCACTCATGCCCAAGACAAAGGCTTCACCCCGTACAGGTCAAAAGCGCAGCACCCAAAAGGCAGGAGCCTAACTCGGCACCCTCGTCCCCACCGCCACTCCGACAAAAAGCCAGCCCCTAGATGCGCGCTCAAGCCAAGCGACCAAGCTGCGCAAATGGGTCCCCTGCTGAACGTTGGGTAAAGCCGCCGCCGCCCATAATCATCCAAGACAAAACAAATGCAGCAACCTATCATACTGGTTGGACTCCAAAAATATATTGCCCAAAGATGCAAAACGCCGGTCATGCATCAAGTCGCATGTTTGTAAACTCGACCGAAGAATTCCGCAGTGTAACAAGTCACCTGCGAGCCCAGCAAATAAGCTTCCACACATACGCCTCCCAGAGGCGTAACCTTCTGGTTGTCCGTGGTCTCCATAAGAGCTCGAGACTGAGCACATATTAAACGACCTCAAAGCCCAAAATCTCCTGGTCCATGAGGTGCATAGAACCCCCGAGCTGCGTCAATTTCCGCGAAGAAGGACACCAGAAAACTATCATGGGTGTTCCAAAGCGCCGCGAAGGAAGCAGCGCGGAGGTGAAATCGTCCCGGACGCGCGGGTCAAGCCAGTGTGCCACGCTCTCGGCTGCCTGCCCCCAAACCCGCACCGTCTTCGGTGCCCATTTCAGTGTCTCAAATCGTCATCAAGCCAGCCCCAGTTGCCGGGGCGGCCGAGCAAGATGCTAGCCCCATCCCGCCCTCCGCGTCAAAACCGCCGGCACTCGTCGCCTCACGGCCAGCGCCGACTTCACAAGCCCCAAATCGACCCGTGCCACAAGGCTCGTCTTCTTTCGCCGCTGACTTCTCTCTAGTCTGCGGCTTCATCAACTAACATTAACGTTGCAAAATTATCATCTTTAGCACGCAAACTATATTAAATAAAATCAGACCATTCTTAGCAGAGCAAATGAGGATAAGACTATGAGTCTTTGATTTGTCCAAATTAAATTACTGCGACGTGGTATTTGGACCTTGTTTATTAAGTAGGATTCAGAGGCTCATACAGCGTGTGCAGAATGCATATGCGAGGTTCTGCTTCCACATACCACCTCGTACGCAAGTTACTCCTTTTCTAAACAATGCAGGCCTATTAAAAATGTTGCTACCCCATTATTTGGAATAATTGCATCAAAAACTCCTCGTTACTTATATAACAAATTAATGTGGGTTAGCAAACAATCAAAATATCCTAAACGTAAATGTACTAAAGATTTTGTTATTCCAAAACATAGAACAATGCCATTTATAGGGTCTTTCAGGTACGCAGCTTCTTGCTGCTGGAACGATCTGCCGCCACCAATGCGTGCTCTAAAAACTATAGGAATATTTAAAATAAACTGATATTAATTTTAAAACATTTGATATTATTCTACCAAATTATTTAAATAATGTCCTTGAACTTTTTTCTTGAATGCATAACGATTGTTACGTTCTAATTTTAAGAGGAGTGCGTTCCAGATGATACATACACATAATTATACCTTAAATAAAATTAAATATCCACCTGATAGTAAGTGGATGCTGTGGCTCATAGATATCCTTCATTAAGAATCAAAAAGCGGATGCGTTGTCATCCTTGAGTACTAAAATGGAATGCTTCGATTCCATTAAAAGGGGTCTTCAGTTCTCCACACTCACCAAACAAAACACAGCAGCGTTAAGCTGCTATTTTATGCTGGTATTCTTTGAGAGCGTGGTCCTTCCCCGGTCAAGCCGACCCATTCGTGCTACAACTATAATATAGCTGCAGCATGACTCTACCACGTTTTGTTGCCTAAAACTATCTACATGTACTGAACAATTATAAATCAGCGCAAAAATGATTCAACAATTTCATTGGTGCCGGCAGTTAATTGAACCTCGTATTCTGTGAAAAGTGTGTAAGTTTACAACGAGCTCCTAGCCCCTAAGCTGCGGATGTGTTATGACTTTAACTTATACAAAATGTACTATTTTTTATATTTTCAAATAAAATTTGGTTATATTTTCCATATATTTTAAAACACTTATGTAATAGAATGTTTGAAATTTTCCGTTTGAATCCTATCAACGGTACGTTTACGTTTAAAAAACTATTCAATGGGCAAGAGTACACTCAGAAATCAATGATAGAATATACCTTGGATGGAAGCCAACTTTCACAATAAAAATATCATTTAATAGGGTCACCTCTGAATATTTATCAAGAATAATAAGAATCATTTATATTTATTTGAAATATTTTCCTTTAGAACACCGATATGAAACAGAATAATATTTCTGTAGATACCTTTATATGGGTGCATTTTGAAAACTTTAACTGCTGCTATACATACATTTAAACGTCACGACTGTGCCCCAAGGGAGAGACAGAGTCAGAAGACCAGCGAGCAAATCGGACCACGTTTAGCAAAAGGTAATTGTGAAAGAGTGGTAATGTGGCTGTCCATCTCCAACACAATCATAAGCCCAATATCTCATTAGTCACCTATGACAAACTAGCCAAGTAACTCTGTTGGTACATTCTTCAAGTCCGACATAAACATGGGATCTAATATCTAAGTCGAGACGCCTTTATTTCCACTTCCAATTTGAACTAATACAAAAAAGTATTTTTTAGTACCGTTACTCGTACCAGGTTCAAATATACTTGCCAAAAATAAAGGCTTTCGGTGAATTTGGAAAACATGCAACGATTCCTTTCTCGTTATTGTTAAGTCGAAATTAAGGGAACAATCTTGTTCCAATTCAAGCTTAAATTTAGTTTTATCGTGGACTCTATTTATTTTATTACGGAAAACATCCAGTTTTCTCCTTGTGTCAGTCCAGCAAATAATTATGTCGTCTATCTATAATAGTACAAGAAAGTTTGTGACGAATGCCACGCCGTTTACGTGGGTCAGACTGGTCGCAACTTCGAGACACGTTACAAAACATTTAGCCGTGTTAGGAATTGCAATCGATAAATCCCATTTCGCTAAACATCTCTTGGACACTGGACACAACTTAATCAACGACCACTCCTTTAAAGTCTTACATACTTGTAATAAAGGGCTGCGACTGTGTGTGCTGGAACAGTTGGAAATATCCATACTTCCATACTAATATTATCCATACTAATATTTCCATACTATCCATACTAATATTATAAATGCGAAAGTGTGTTTGTTTGTTTGTTTGTTTGTCCTTCTTTCACGTCGCAACAGAGCGTCGGCATGGCATGATTTTGTATGGGGATAGTTCGGTGGCTGTAGAGTGACATAGGCTACTTTTTCAGCGAAACATATATCATTCTGGGAAAATCGAATATGTTGCAAAATTAATTCAGCTAGGTGGCGCCACCGTGATTCTACAAGACGGACGACGGTACGATGGACGAACACAGAAGGTCAGAATATCTGGATTATTATGTCTTTGCCAAAATTAAGATAAAAATGTATGGATCTGTATTTTCCGCAGGACCGGGAAGAGCGATAAAAACATTAAATTCACCAGCTGATTTTCTTCAAACGTTTTGGTGCATCGTAATTCTGCAGAATAGGCGATAACCTCGCAGACGATTAAGTAATCCGTTGATGCTCTGCCACTACCGCAAGGTTACAGGCGTGATTATAAATGGATCAAATACTATCACCACCTGTCACGCTTTCACCCTAACTATTACTTAACAATGGTAGAAACAGTTCTTAGTAAGCCTTATTAATAAGCCTTAGTAATATTTATTGAACGGAAATGAATACAGTTCTTATATGTGGTTATGAATGAATCGGTATTACAATAAGAAAAATTGTGCAAAATTATAAAAAATATTTTGAGAGTTCTTATTAACTAACGTATACATAGTTTAAATTGATTCCGCTAGATGTCGTTACTAGGTTTTTAAAACGTGGTAACGAAATGTTTCTGACTTACTTAACTCCCGCCGTTGAGCCGCGCGTCAACTTATAGTGCATACAGTACCTATACGCTTAAATTGTTTCTATTTCGTAGCTTATTCGACTACCTGCTTTCGATTTCAGTTGTTTGTTATTTGCTTTGTGATTTGGTTAAGGTTGAATGGATTAATATTGGCTTTCATTTTCGGATTTGTGTATTTTCTTGGATCGGTTTTGTTGATTTGGTTGGTATTCCTTTATACAAATTTAGACTCTGACTTTGATTTTGGATTTTGTTTATTTAGAATCGTGAATTGATTTTCGTTGTTTTAGATTGTTTAACAATATTTCAAAGGAATGTTAATAGTATAGATAGTGTATGTACCTATACTACATAATTCTTTTTCGTTGGTTATATTTATATTGATTCTGCTTTCGATTTCGGTTTTCTGCGATTTGTTTTGTGATTTGGTTTAAGTTGATTCAGTTTTTTGGCTATCGTTTTCGGATTCGTGTTGTGTCTTGAATTGGTTTTGTTGTTTTGATTTTAAAAATATTTAAAAGAATATTTATTCCTTTTAGATATTTTGATTGCTAAAAAAATATTTAAAAGGAAATTTAATTCTTTTAGGTATTTTTACGTTTTTATAAATGGGTTTTCTTACTTATAATGCCTCGCAAACGTGTCCAGCCTTTTCAAGTATCTTCTCAAAGACAAGCGAAAAGATTAGCTCGATCGCTATAATCTGAAGATGCTGAACTGAGAAGGCAAGAACAAGCAGAGCGTCAGGCTGCTTTAGAGCATCTGAGACACCTTCTCAGCACGTCAGCAAAGGCGTCTTAAATAGACAGAGCGTCAGGCTGCTGCTGGGCTTCGAAACACCTTCTCAAAGTCAGGAAGGCGTCTTGAACAGGCAGAGCATCAAGCTACTTTAGAGCTTTAAAACACCTGCTCAAAGTCAGCAAAGGCGTCTTGAACAGGCAGGCGTCAAGCTACTTTAAGAGCTACTGAAACACCTGATCAAAGTCAGCAAGGCATCTTGAACAGGCAGCGTCAATCTACTTTAAGAGCTACTGAAACACCTGCTCAAAGTTAGCAAAGGCTATTCGAACAAGCGGAACGTCAGGCCGCATTAAGAGCCGCGAAACACCTGATGAAACTCAACACAGACTCATTGAGCAAGCTGAACGTCAATCTACTAAGGGCATCTGAAACACCAGAACAGACACAGGCGCGAAGAGTGCAAATGCACAGCTCAAGCTGAACGTCGACAAAATTTTCAAAAACAATTGGTCGGTTTTAATGAAGCAGCATTCAATTATGATCCGTTGATTGATTATAAAAATCACAGGTTAGTTATTATCGGACTGATGGACAAGACGTGTCGATTTTGCAGCGCTTTAAAATGGAAAGATGAGACCGCAGGCATGTGTGTTCCAATGGCAAAGTGTCTCTTCCGTTACTTGGAAGACCAGAAGAACCTTTGAAAACTCTCTTTTATATGATGCTAATGAGTCACGGCGCTTTTAAACAGGATCCGAAATATAACTCATGCTTTCAAATGACGTCCTGAGGTTGACCGGGAAATAATAATGCCGGGATTTTCGCCTACATTTACGGTGCAAGGGCAAATTATCATAGAATAGGTTCACTTTTCCAGCTGAAAACGAACATAAATTTTAAATTATATTTTATGGGTGACGAAGAAATTGAGGTAGACCGTCGCTGCCAATTTATCCAGGGTGTTGAGAGAGACACAGTGTTCAAAATTCAAAGATTCTTGCATGAACGTTACATTTTAGTCAAAACATTTAAAACTGCTTTAGAAAACCTACCTGAAGAGGATTATAAAGTCGTCATTCACGCAGATCGGACCCCTCGAGGAAAGCATGAAAGGCGCTACAATGCACCTTTGATAAACGAAATAACAGCCGTAATTAGTGGTGATCAATTTCCTTCACGAGACATTGTCTTGCGAGCACGTGATGATACGTTGCAACGAGTAGCCGATACACAAGTTTTATGACGCTCTGCAATACCCATTGATTTATTGCAAAGGCCAAGAGGGTTATCATTTTCAAATTCACTCATTAACCCGGTCACAAAGGCCTACTCGAACAAAGTATCATGTATGGATTTTTATGCGTATCATATGATGTTGCGAGAAAATGATTTTAACCTCTGGCCGGTGTGACAATTATTTCATCAATTTTTGGTAGACATGTATGTGAGAGGTAGAAAATGAACGTCTCGTTATATATCTTTAAATCAAAAAGCTGCGTTGAGAATTATATATATTTACAAGATGCAGCTTCTAGCGACGCCAATGTAAACCCCAGAGATTTAGGTAAAATGGTAATTCTGCCCTCATCATTCGTTAACAGTCCCCACTACCTACATGAGTACACACAAGACGCATTGGCCTATGTACGAACTTACGGAAGACCTGATCTTTTGTTACTTTTACGATCCCACATGGAAAGAAATAACCGAGGAGTTAATGCCGGGCCGAAAAGTGCTGACAGACACGATTTAGTTGCTAGAGTATTTGGATTAAAATTACAAAATTAATGTATGTAATTAACAAAGGAAAATTTTCGGAAGGTGCAGTGCTTCATGTATTCAATTGAATGGCAAAAAGAGATTATCGCATGCCCACATTCTAATATGGCTTAAGAAGTTGCGACCAAGAATAGACGACATAATAAGCGCAGATTCCGGATCTGAGCAAGATAAAGAATTGTATGATACCATCGTCCGAAATATGATTCACGGTCCATGTGGAGCACGAAATTCAATATCGCCATGTATGAAAGAAGGAAAATGTACAAAGAAATTCCCTAAACAGCTATTAAAAGAAACAGTGCACAATGACAATATTACTACCCTTTATACAGACATGAGCTCGAAGATGGTGACAGGAAAGTTACAATCAAATCTCGCTCTGGAGCGTTCGAAACCTTAGATAACAGCTGGATTGTCCATTCGCCCATTCTACGTAAAATGTTTAATGCCCACATTAATGTAGAAGCATGTAGCTCTGTCCGCGCAATCAAGTATATCTGTAAGTACATAAATAAAGGAAGCGACCAAGCAATATTTAATCTCAGGAGTGAAGGTGAGGCAAATCCGTTAATGAAGTACAGACCTTTCAAGCAGGGCGTTATGTCAGCAGTAACGAGGCAGCGTGGCGTCTCCTTGGCCCTTTACACGAGCACAACAGTTACTCACCTTATGTGCACTTAGAAAATGGAGGCGTGTATATTTCACCGAAAGAAATTTCCAAGAAAGAATTGCATCACCGCCAAAACTACACTAACAGCTTCTTTCAAATTTGTCAAACCGACCCTTTGCAAAACGTTGTTATATTCTGAAGTCCCCATATTATACTTGGAACACATCTAGGAAGGTGAGACGCCGTATTCAAGGCGCGCCTGTTGCAAATTGGCCGGTGTAAAGTCATCAGATGCCCTTGGTCGTGTATACCGTCCATGTAACTAATTTTGAATTTTCTGTTTACGATTGCTGCTGCTGTATCGGGTCCTACAGGATATAAAGACCTTAAAACTGTCAACGGTCAGGAATGCTCAACTTATAGAGAAGCATGTGAGCTCTGCATCTTTTAGAAAACGATAATCACTGGGATGAAACCATGGAGAGCTGTGCATTGCAGTCAACAGCAAAATTAGGGATCTTTCTCATATCATCTTGCGGGCTATCTAATGCACATAAATTTTGGGACAAATATAAAGTACATGGCGGAAGATATTTTGCGAAAGTTACAGCAGACACACGCAAACATGACATACAATGAACACATTTATAATGAAGCACTTGGAAAAATTGAAGATAAAGTAATGGCAATGGTAGCAAAAATTAAGGGACTTTGGAATGATAAGCCTCAGCAAACAACCGAAAATGAACTAAGTGATGAAATTATACGTGAAACAAACTACGATATACTTTGCAGCAAGTAGCCAATTTGTACCTTGCTTCCGAACATAAACGAGTTTTTGACAAAGTATTAGGAAAATTGAATCTGAAATGGTGCACTTTTCTTTTTAGATGCCCCTGGAGGAACTGGAAAGACATTTTGTTAAATTTATTATTATTGCAAGTACGGAAAGATAAAACATTGCTGTGGCCGTGCTTCCTCCGGTATAGCCGCCACGCTGCTAAGCGGGGCCCTGCACATTCTGTTTTAAAACTCCTCTAAATCTAGCCCAGGAAGAATCGCCGATCTGCAACTTTACTAAAAATAGTGCAGGTATAATGCTACGACAATGCAAACTTTTAGTGTGGGACGAAAGTACAATGTCGCATAAAAAGCTGTAGAAGCACTAAATCGAACGCTCCAGGATTGCGCAGCAACCTGATGTAATGGGAGGAATGGTGGTTTTACTGGCTGGTGACTTTCATAAACTTTACCTGTCATTCAAAGGGCACACCTGCAGATGAAATTAAAGCATGCCTCAAGTCGTCTATTTTATGGAACAAGGTGACAAAATTCAGTTTAACTACGAATATGAGTGCATTTATATGATGATATAATGTGGAAACTATGCTGACACACTAAAAAATTGGCGATGGACGGTTGGAAAGGATGCTGAGGGCTGCGTTAAATTGACGAGAGATTTTTGTAATTTAGTACATAGTCATTCCGAATTAATTGCGAGCGTTTATTCAGATTTAACGAACAACATGCATGAAGACAAATGGTTATGTGAAAGGCGATTCCTGCACCAAAAATGAGAGCGTTAACAAAATAAATTCAGATATATTAAGCGAAGTAGCAGGAGAAATAACAGAGTATTTGTCGTGGACACAGTTATGGACACAGAACAGAGCACTTCATATCCCGTAGAGTTTTTAAATTCTCTAGAGTTGTCAGGTGTGCCCTCATAAACTTCAATTAAAATTAGGCGTCAGTCATGCTAATGCGAAATTTAGATGCTCCTCGGTTATGTAACGGGACAAGGCTGCGTGTGACATCTTGGACGGAACATAATCGGTGCTACAATTTTGACAGGCGTAGGAAAAGGTGAAAATGTTATTATTCCACGGATCCTATAATTCCCACAGATGTGCCTTTTCAATTCAAAAGGTTGCAGTTCCTCTTAAGCTCAGTTTTGCAATGACAATTAATAAAGCGCAAGACAAACGTTACAGGTAGAGGTCAACTTAGAAAAACCGTGCTTCTCTCATGGTCGGCTGTATGTAGCATGTTCGCGTGTGTCAAATGCCCAGAATCTCCATTGTTTCCCCGAATGGAAAAACATATAACATTGTGCAGCAGCGTCTTAAAATAGTGTACAGTTATTTTTTTCCAAAATTCCATAATCAATTAATCAAATTCCCACAGATCTTCCCTTTCAATTCAAAATTTCCTATTTAGCTCAGTTTCTTTTCAATTCCAAATGCTGCCTCTGACGGACCTGTTAAGCTCAGTTTCTGTCAACTCAAAACTGCATCTCTGACGGATCTTTTGTTTGGCTCAGTTTCCTTTCAATTCAGAAAACTGCATCTCTGACGAATCAATTTAGCTCAGTTTCTTTTCAAAAGTCTGCATCACTGACGGATAATTATGCTCAGTTTCCTTTAATTAAAAATATCCCATTTCCATTTGAAATAAAAATTTATTTTCATGCTTTCCTATACGCTGCGTTTCAAAACATTTAAAAGGCTGACGAATCAATTTTGCTCAGTTTCCTTTTGATGGCTGCATCTGACAAATCTATAAAACTCAGTTTTCTTTCAATTCAAAAAGCAATGGATAGTTCATTTCCCTGACCATGCGGGCGAAGCCGCGGGTAACAACTAGTTAAAAATAAAAAATAATGTTGAACTGCTGAATTAAAAATGTTAAACTCCTTAAACATCTTAAACCTGCTCTCCAATAACGGACAGCCTCGGAATATGGTCGTTCGTCACCTTCACGGTGATTAGCGATTGGTTGCGTGGTTGGAGGGTGAAGCGGGCGTTCAGCGGCTTTATTAATTTAATAGCAGGCGCGCTGCGTACGTCAGGTGGTGATTGTTCATGTTTTATCGCATGACGCGGTCGCTCTGCCAAGTGGGGCGGTTGCGTCAACGAAGTCTTATAAATAACAGCTGTTTTGGCTCGCTGCTCGCGGCGGTCAGTACACCGTAGAAGTCTACTACACCTGAAGATGTCTCGTAGAGGCGAAACACGTGTCGTATTGTCGTCGGTGGGTGTCTTTCCTATGTAGTGGTGGTGGGAGTAGTGGTGCTGGGATTAGTGGTGACGGGGATAGTACGCAATTGAGGGAGGGTGGAGGTGCTCTTCTAAGTAAGACACATCATTTTATTTTATTGAGCGGATATTGGCAAAGTAAACTTTTCCAACTTTAATCCCTTTTTATTTTGGAAATCCGCGAAGAATTATAATCTTACCTTATATTTTGGTAAATGAGCAATCTCAAGCGATATTTGAAAAATTATCAATAAAATGGAATTATATTTCATTCAAATTAAAAAAGTGTAATCAAATTAATTTTACAGTTTTTAGTTTAATTTTAACATATTTAAATTCTGACTTTTCGGGCACTTTACAGCTTTAAAATTTAAACAAAACGCGACAATATCCGTTAAATTTGTTTTATTTAAGTGTCAACATTGCTATCAATCGAGACACATTTAGTATTATAAAGTTAATGATCCTTACATTCAAAACCATTGTTTCGATAAGTAACTTACGACTTTGTACGCGGTATAAATTTTCTAAATGAATAAGTGGTAATATTATTTATGTTTTGTAGTAAGAATACTGGAAAAAGTATACAATGATACATATTTTAAACGTGGTAGAGCCATGCTGCAGCTATATTAGTAGCTTAGTTGTAGCATGAATGGGCCGCTTGACAGAGGACCACGCTCTGAATACCAACATAAAATAGCAGCTTAATGCTGCTATGTTTCGTATGGTGAGTGTGAAGAATCGAATAACCTTTTACTGGAACAGAGGCATTCCATCTTAGTCCTCACGGGTGACGACCGGGGAAGGACCACGGTCTCACAGAATACCAGCGTAAAATAGCAGCTCAATTTTGCTATTTTTTGTATGGTGAGTGTATAGAACCGGAGACCCTTTTTAATGGAAACGAGGCATTCCATCTTAGTCTTTAGATGTGACAACTCACCTGCATTTTAATTCTTAAACGGGAATAGACGTGGATGTTTATGGGCCACTGCATCCACTTACCATTAGGTGAACTGTGTGCTCGCTTGTCACCCTTATTACTTAAAAATATTTTTTTCGCTAAAAGAATGTTACATGTTTCCCTCTCTCTCCCTTTCTTTCTCTTTCTCTTTATCTAGTAGGGAGGATTTTTCATAAGCCGTGGTAGCTTTATACGTGGTAGAGGCCATGATGCAGCTATATTAACTATATAGTTGTAGCACGAATGGGTCGGCTCGACCGGGGAAAGACTACGCTCTCACAGAATACCAGCGTTAAATAACAACTTAATGCTGCTGTGTTTCGTATGGTGAGTGTAGAGAACCGAATACCCTTTTTACTGGAACAGAGGTATTCCATCTTAGTCCTCACGGGTGACAATGCATGTGCATGATTCTTTATTGAGGATAGATGTAGATGTCTATGGGTCACAGCAACCACTTACCATCAGGTGGACTGTGCTCGTTTGTCACTATCCTATAAAAAAAATTACGCTGGTATTCTGAGCGTGGTCCTTTATGTGAGCCGATCTATTTGTGCTACAACTATACTACTAATATGGCTGCAGCGGCTTTCACGTAAAAAAGGGGCAAATTAGAGCAGCGCGGCGGACATTTCCTTGCCTAAAACCTCCAGAAATGAGAGGCCTGTGCCTGGCAGTAGGACGTGTATGAAACTTTAACTTTAATATTTACTACGAATATGACCAATTTTCATTTTTCATTTAAAATGTTGTAAATGCATTTAATGATTGATTCCAGTAATAATCGGAACGGATTAAAAGAAAATCAAAACCAGAAAGTTAGGGATTATAGCTAATAATAAATTAAGGGAAATATTGAAAATATTTGTTCCTGCACTCCTTCCTGCTTTCTATGACTTTTGGCCTCTTTTATAGAGAAGTTGTAATTTTGGGAAAAGAGTTATTAAAAATTATTGAGAAAAAAGCTCTGTAGCTCTCATGAAAGATAGATTAAAATATACATTTTCTTAACGAAGAAATATTATTTTTTGCCCAAAGTAATAAACAGAAAAACGTGAATAAAACGGAATAAAAATTGTCCGTACTGTAGTGTTATTATATTTCTTAGTTGCGAATTTTTCTGAAAGCAATAACTTTCTGTACACAGGAGGCTAAAGTTGTATGAATACCATAATTCTAAACAGAAATATGGTACCATTTTTATTGCTTGTGTCTTTTGCATACGTATAATACCATAGATAAGGTGCCATGTCGAATATCTAAGCCCGAATTAAATCTCTAGAAGTGGGGATAATTAAAAGTTTCCCTGTCCGTGAAACAGACACGATAGTTAAACAATAGAAATTTTCATATATGATTCATGGGACAGGGAAAGGGTTAAGTTGGTCTAAAATTCATCTCCTTGCCTGAGTCGTATAGGGATTTTTTACATGAAATGTCTAACAAACTTAATGCCCATCTCCCAATCAGCTGGTAAATGGCTACTGCCGTCCATGCACAATTGCAACCAACTTCAAACAAAGAAGGCTACAGATGCCTCGTCACCTCTAAGAACTAAGATAGAATGCCCCATAGCCTATATTTATACTGGAATACTGTAGTTTAAGCTTAGCGATACCTACCTGGACGGACTCGTACGCAGAAAAGAAGTCTTTTGTGTTTGTTGTATGATCCGGATACCTATTTTGCTAGAAACGAGTCATTCCATTTGTGTTCTCAACGCATTTGCATATTGATTCTTAACAACTGTTCATATATGTTCATATATGACTCATGGGACAGTGAAATGGTTAATTTGGGATAGATGTAGGTGTCTATGAATCCACTTACCATCAGGATGCGTGCTCGTTTGTCGTTGTTGTTATTCTACAAAAATGAAATAAAATAATATAACTATGTATTCAAAGAGTCTGTACTTTCCTTCCATCAAACTTATCTAGATATATTACTCCAAAATCTCATTATATCGGCGAGTGGTAATTTTAATTTGGAATATTTCCAACATAGCATTCGAAAAGTTTGTTTAAATTTGCTCGTTGAGGTTTCTAGGACAATTTAATATCAGTAATTACAATGGAATTGAATTTTGGTTTTGCATGAAAAGTTTCCTTGTCTTGTTTAAGGTATTCGTTTTAAAAATTGTTTTTGTACATATTTACAAAACTCTTATTTGAATTTTGCATTCAAACCATACAGTTTACATAGTCTCTCGTAATGCGTTCATTTGTACGATGCGTTACAATATCCAATCATTTATTGGCAGGGCAAGACGGATACAACATCACGTTGAAGATGGTCGATCCAATTACAGGTACAATATTCACACACTAATTATTGCTTATTGCTATTATTGGTTTCATTAACAATTTACTTAATTTTGCATTTTCAGGCGTATCAACGAATAAAAATCTAAGCGCAATGAATTACTATGCGTATCGTATGATGATTCGTACACATGAGGAGAATGTCATTCTGAAGTGCCGTCAGCTATTCCAGCAATTCGCTGTCGACATGTATGTCAAAGTCGAGACCGAACGTTTAGCTTTCATCCGATTCAATCAGGCAAAGCTACGATCTGAGGACTATCACTTGCGTGATGCTATTAATTCAGATGGTGATGTTCAGAATATTGGACGTCTGACGATTCTCCCATCATCTTATA
>JAGSMP010000975.1:0-80358 GCA_029286625.1 Parnassius orleans
TACAATATCCAATCATTTATTGGCAGGGCAAGACGGATACAACATCACGTTGAAGATGGTCGATCCAATTACAGGTACAATATTCACACACTAATTATTGCTTATTGCTATTATTGGTTTCATTAACAATTTACTTAATTTTGCATTTTCAGGCGTATCAACGAATAAAAATCTAAGCGCAATGAATTACTATGCGTATCGTATGATGATTCGTACACATGAGGAGAATGTCATTCTGAAGTGCCGTCAGCTATTCCAGCAATTCGCTGTCGACATGTATGTCAAAGTCGAGACCGAACGTTTAGCTTTCATCCGATTCAATCAGGCAAAGCTACGATCTGAGGACTATCACTTGCGTGATGCTATTAATTCAGATGGTGATGTTCAGAATATTGGACGTCTGACGATTCTCCCATCATCTTATATCGGAAGCCCACGCCACATGCACGAATACGCTCAAGACGCTATGACGTACGTGCGAAATTATGGAACTCGGATTTATTTATTACGTTCACATGCAATCCGAAGTGGACGGAAATTGAACGTGAGTTGGAACCGGGCCAAAACCGCAAGATCGCCATGACATAATCGCCAGAGTATTTCAGCAAAAGCTCTCAAGGTTATGATGGATGTGCTTATAAGTATCGAGTTTTTGGTGACACGTTGTTATATGTACTCGGTGGAATGGCAGAAGCGTGGACTACCGCATGCTCATATCCTAATTTGGTTGCTGAACAAATTACATTCAAATGAAGTGGATGACATCATATCAGCTGAAATTCTGATCCAGTCACTGATCCCCATCTACACGACATTGTGACGACACAGATGGTGCATGGACCGTGCGGTACATTAAACCATTATCGCCTTGTATGGCTGATGGAAAGTGCACAAAACGATATCGCGACCGTTAGTTGCTGAAACAGTCACGGGAACGATGGATATCCAGTTTATCGTCGGCGTTCAAAAGAAGATAATGGTCGAACTATCAAAGAAGTTCAAAATCAAGAGATTGAGATCGAAATGAATTCATTGTACCATATTGCCCGCTGCTATCACGAATTTTTGAAACACATGCAAACGTTGAGAGTTGTCATTCGGCCAAATCAATCAAATATTTGTGCAAGTACGTCACAAAAGGCAGCGACATGGCTGTGTTTGGTATTGTCATTATCGTAACCACTAATATGAGAGTTCAACTTCAAAATTATCAAAGTGCTGCACAATTTTCCAAACAATTGTTAGCTGTTGGAAATGGAAGTCCCAGTTGATGTGACATCTGGATTAATTACTCTTACCAACGACTTTTGCCGATTTTGTAGACTCTCAATTAGCTCTTATTGAAAATGTTTTCCCAAACATTAGTGAGAATTATCAGAATTATGCTTGGTTAAGTCAACGAGCAATTCTTGCCGCAAAGAATAATGATGTACACGCACTGAATTTCACCATTCAATCAAAATTGCTGGCGATTTGGTGACATACAAATCCGTTGATTCCATAACAAATCCCGATGATGTAGTAAATTATCCAACGGAGTTTTTGAACTCTCTGAGTTACCAGGATTTCCACCACATAACTTGCAACTCAAAGTTGGTACAGTTATTATGATATTGCGTAATTTGAATCCACCGCGACTTTGCAACGGTACTCGACTTTCGGTAAAAGACTTATGCCGAATTTGATTGAGCAACCATTATTAACGGAAAGTACGCAGGTGAAAATGTATGTATTCCTCGAATACCAATGATTCCGACTGATCTTCCGTTTGAATTCAAACGATTGCAATTTCAGTTCGCCTGGCGTTCGCAATGACAATTAACAAGTCGCAAGGCCAATCGCTTAGTGTTTGCGGGATAAATTTAGAAAATCACTGTTTTTCACATGGACAGTTATACGTAGCGTGTTCACGAGTTGGGAAACCATCCGCTTTGTTTGTGTTAACGTCAGACCAAAAAACAAAAAATGTGGTTTACCAAAGAGCTCTTCAATGAAACGGATAATTTGCGGACACATATAACGCTTCGATTCAGTATTTACTTTGGATTCACTTTCATTTACTTAGAGAAGTTCAACTAAATAACACTTCATTTTTGTAATCGAAAAGAATTCATTACTGTTGTGAAATGAAATAAAATTTTTCTTTTCAAATATAAAACAAAAAAAATTTTCTTCTTCTTTTAATCACCGAACAAAATGTTAAATAAAACGAAGCCATCTGGTGGCGAAACGGAGTTCGCCGGGTTTGCTAGTATAATATATATACACAGGCTGTAGTCCTGTGTATATATAAAATATATACACAGGCTGTAGCCCTGTGGCCTTCTTCCTTTGAAGTTCATTCTTCATTACATGTAACCATTTATCATTAGGTGGACTATATGTTCGTTAGTAATTTTTAAATTTTATATAAAGTAAATTTTATATTTCCGTGTGAAGGCGGCGTAAGAGAGTCCACCTGATGGTAAGCGGATGCTGTGACCCATAGACATCTACATCTATCCTCGATTAAGAATCAAAATGCAGATGCGTTGTCACCCCTGAGGAATAAGATGAAATGCCTCGTTTCAACTTTAAATATCTTGTTCTCTGCACTTTTACGAAACACAGCAGTATTAAGCTGTTATTGTATTCTTTGGGAGCGTGGTCCTTCCCTGGTTGCGCCAAGCTATTGGTGCTACAAATATAATATAGCTACAGCACGGTTATATAGGATATACTTAAATACGTGGTAGAGCTATGCTGCATATAATTTGAAACGATAATTACAAAGAAGTTATAAATTAAAGTGATCTCATTATAAGAAATGCTGTCGCTTATTTTACTCTCTATTTGGCGGAGAACGGATTCGTTCGCCGCTGCTTGGCCATTAGCAGCGCTGGATTGCAGTTTTAAAATGTACTCTTTAATTTTTCCTTTCGAGATATTTTTAACCAAATTACAAAATCCGTATAAAGGACATAATCCATATCCATTATATCTATAATTGAAAGAAATGTAGTTTATTCGAGATTTGATTCGAATTGCCGACAAATAACTAATCAAGAAAAAATATCTCTATTTACAGGTGATGCTTTATTATATTATGTCGTCTTATCCGTTTTATTACAAAACTTGGTTCATTGGTTATCTGGAATTTAAAGTGATATTAGAACATAATATTATGTCATCAAGAAAGATAATTTAGCTCTTAGTCCTAGTTTATCTATGTTAAAACTTAATACGAATCAAACAGTTTGCAATATTGTGTGAGGAATATTTTCTGTATTAATATATTATATAGGTTTTCAAAACGAGTAGAATTATTAATCATTGGTCGGAACAATGTCTACTGGAATAGATAAAGCAGATGGCAAATATTATTTTTCTATAACTTGTACTTTGTATTCAGAATTCTAAGGTCGTTTTTCGTTACTTATGCCTTTAAATTACTTATGGGCGTCAACATTTACTTTTATATTTTAAAATTATTAGGACGTGAATCACAAATTTATATAAAAAAGGAATTGATATAAACTAGGTATGTTAAAGTAGGTATTTTGCATTATAAAAAATTAGATAAATATTTAGTATAAAATTTTCAGGCTGTGCAGTGGCGGTGTAAGATAATCAACTACCCTATAATATTATCACGTGAGTGTCGTAAGGGGCGACTGAGGGAAGTTAAACGGGAGCATCATTCCGTTAACACCTCAAATACTAAGACAACTGCGGTTGTCAACTCGCCTGCCAACTGGCAATTATGGCAAATATGAGACAATCTGTAGAGCCCATGTCCAGCAATGAACTTTTGATAGGATGTGATAAATGATTTTTTTATATATTATATAGTAGGTGTGTGTCTAACAGACAAACATACATACAGATCAGGCTAATATAAAGCATGTAAAATACATTTAAATAATATTTATTTTTATTTACATTGGTAATAACTATATGTTGTGAGTTGTGACTACATTTTGTTTGTTTCATGATAAATAAAAAAATGTTATTAAAATGACGAAGCATTACGACTTTTTGTTGTTTCATTTCTTTGTCTTTTTCATCAGCCGATAAACGTCCACTGCTGGACAGGGTTCTTGGATTTTCCATAATCGTCATGCTTGGCAGGTGGAATGACGCACACCGATCGCAGTACCAAATGATATGCTCCTTGGACGGAGCTACTCCTCGCCGGTTTTTTTCCCGCGTTTTTTTGCGTCTGACTACGTCTGAAAATACAAAGATCATTTTGTCCTTTCTCAAAGTCGCCTTTTAAAATTGCCACGGAACATAAAACAGTGATGGATTTCCTCACGCCGCGCCGCCACCACACGAGAATATACATGTAAATGTAATATAGTCATTATCTAAAATATATAATTTACATCTATATATATATCAATAAAATTGACATGTTTGTTTGTCATATCGAAATAACTGTCCTATATTGAGCTCTGGGGGGTTATTAGCATACTACTAAGACATAACCAAACATTTTTAAAAATAAAAACCAATTGCGATGAATAAAGTGAATAAAGATCTACAGAAATTTATTAACAGGTTTTTCTTTTATCAGAAATAGGATATATTAAGTGCAGTGTAACCACACTACACTTAACACATCGAAAATATAGTCATACTGTCACTACAGTATGGCTATATTTTCGATGTTGTTTTCATTTGCTTCGTTGACTATTTCTAGGATCAAGGATACCACTTTTCAATATTTTTTTCTTTTTAAAATCACGTTTAATAATATTTCTCTTGTATTGCTCTCATCGTGTGGCCTGCCCACCTCCTCTTAATCTGGTCAATTCTAGTCAAGATATCCGTTATGTTAGCTCTTATTTAATCATTCCATTCATAAGACTAATAGGTCTGTAATTTTCTATTTCCTACATCGGACCTTTATTATGTAAGAGGATGATGTGCGAGGTTTCTCATTGTGTTGTTATATTGTAATTATGTCTAATAATTTGATAATTAATATCAATGACCTGATTTTCATATAGATCGCTCATCTTTTCTTGTAAATACTTAGAAAATGTGAAGATTTATTGCTTTATTACAAAATTAGCTATCCTCTTAAAAACTAATGTTCACCTGATTTTCTTCTTCATCATTATTTTACCAATAACATGATACCATTAAAAAGAACAATGTTCAGTAGCAAATTGTTCAATCTCGTGTCGGATTGCCTTACAATGCATTTCTAAAGACATTCACCATTTCACCTCACCATTTTGTTGTTGATTTTCCACATTAGAACCAAACTGTATGCTTCATCTTTTGTAATGTGTACAGCAAAGAAATGAAATAATTTGCCGGCGTCTGACTTTCCGTGCAAACACAATCTGGGTGTCTTGAAGGCACACTCTTGCCTTATAGGCTTTTGTTGCGCTAAGACAGTGCCATTTACCATCTCGGACTTCATCACCACTTACCACCAGGTGGGATTGTGGTCAAGCACTAGCTCTTTTAATAAGTAAAAAAACTAAATCTGCGAATGGTCGTGCCACTGGAGACAAGAAAGCTGGTGCTTTTCTCGTCGTTCGTCTCCAAAAGTTAAATCATCATTCATTCAACAAGGAAACGCAGCCAGCCTTCGGCACTACACCTCGTGGATCAGAACTATACGAAAATTTTTGTTTTAAATTTTTACCGTTAAAATATTGTGTATTATTAGAAAAATAGTTAACAGAATGAACATTTAACACAAATTTGATCCAGCAATTTATCCTCAAAAAGTCGGACTTTATAGGAAATTGCTCGTCCGTGTAGTCTGTAATTTTGCACTTGGGTAAACATTTAAAATTTTCAATTCACTTTGGGGTGGCTCAAGATTGAAACTTTGATAACGCAGTATTATGAAATATTTTGAAATATTTCATAATACTGCTTATTCTATACACACACACACACACACACACATACACACACACACACACACACACACACACACACGCATATATATATATATATATATATATATATATATATATATATATATATATATATATATATATATATATATATATAGATGTAATATACTTTTGCAACAAAATCCCAGTAAATGTTCCCCCATTGATCTCTACAACCTATCAAAAGTCCACTGCCGAACATAGGACTTTCCTGATAGATTGCCTTATCACGATGACTCTGAGGTTTATCTCCTTTTCCATTTTCCCTCTGTCGCCTCTTACGTCACCAAATTGAAGATAATACCGTAGTGGATTCTCTTACGTCGCTACAAATCAACAAGTTTAAAAATTGTATAAAGAGAGTTATTATAATAAATAGAAATACGTGCAATTGCAATTACAATGCAGTCGAAGATGATAAAGTGCACTGACATAGCTCAACAAAAAAAGCCTATTCACCGTTGCATTGAAGAAACCCACATTATAATCGGATGGGAATACAGATGCTGGTAAATTATTTCACTCCTTTGCTGTAGGCATGAAAGACGATCTACCGGAGGTCAAGCGATTTTCCTTGCATATCGCATAGGCGCTACGAAATAAATCGCCATCGAATAGACGGGACGAAATGAAGTGACAGATTCCCTTAGGCATCCATCACATGGTTAATCAATCGATATTATCAATTGCATTTATTGTAAGTGCTAATTTATTGCGTGCGGTTAAAAAAGAAAGCAAATCTATGCTGTTTACAAACTTCTCTTGCTCCATAGCCCAAGTATGAGTATGGCACGTGTATATTAGGGTTGTTGTTTTAATTTTTTGATTTATTTGTTATTTAGATAGAAAATATTTGAAATGAATAAGATAAAAATCATAAGCTGACAGCGTGTTATGAAAACTGACGTAATAATTAAAATTAAAAAAAAAAGAACTAAAACCGACTTCTAAAGAAATAAATAAAAATAATTTCCACATAATGGCTTCAAGTCGGTGAAGACTGTAACGTATCGAATTAAACTACTAATAGGATTTTTTAAATATATTGTACTTTTTATTTAATTATTTATCCTTTTCAATGGAATAAGGAATATAACAAAAGGTCACAACTAGACAATAAAACTTGATCTTCTATTTTCCACCCTTAGAGGTGAAATGTTTTCTTAAAATTTATATAGCACTCCTAAAGTATAACGTTAAATACGTTAGGTAAAGAAGAAGCATTAAAATCAGTTAAGTCGTTTCAGATAAATTGTTGAAGATACACTTCGAATATAGTAACTTCTCGTTTTAGAATTCTGTGAAAAATAGCAAAGTTATCAGTAAGTCTAATCCTACACTTATCCTGCGCATATTTAAGTAATACACTAATAGATACCATAAAACAAATGATGATAAAATTAAATAGAAATAGTTACTTATTCTCTTTCTATTGGAATTAAAAACTATTGGATTTTAAACTTTAATAATTAAAAAATGATTATCCTAAGACCAATTTCTTATTAATATTATAGTACATGGTCGTCTAGCGAGCAACGAACAAGTTACTCAGACCTTTAAATGGTATTAAGGAAATCTCAGTGCTCAAAGTTAGTTAAATGAAAATTCTCTTTCCAAATTAAAATCATAAGCCTTGTAGTTTGAATCTTGTTAGATTAGTGCCTGCAACAAATCTATTTCATAGCAATGCTTATTTACGCTCTACAAATTCGTTGTAATTTCAGACGGATAATTTTCAAAGGGATTATGTTCATACTGTTGCATTTCTGTGATGTTAATAATTCAACGTTCATATAAATAATTATATTTATAGTTAACTAGCGCCCCGCGTATTTTATCCATTTTTGGATTTTTCAATAAAAATGTTTTTCGGATACAATATAGTCTTGATCCCTCCTGGCATTGCTTTCTATCTGTTCGTAAAGTTAATAGAAGCCAGTTATTTCAATATTACAGACAGAAGACAGGTAACGGCGTGATGAGATACAGTTGTTAAAATAATAATAATCAGGTGTTAAACAATATTTTACCTTAAAAAGTAAGATGAACAAAGCTCCCGATTGACGAATGTATCATTTGCTGCCGTCGTGCAGGTGTTGCCGCTGCGTTTACCAAGTTACCTGCCCAGTGTGGTAAGTTGGACTTAGATTTATTTAAGTCTGTTTTGACGCATTCTTTTCAAGGGTTATATTCAATAGTAGATAAAGAAAGGTTGTTAAAAAGAAAGGAAAAAAGAGTACTTCTCACACGCTAATACTACAGTAGCTCGCACGGAATACCGTTGTAAAATTACTGTAGTTTCGTATGGTGAGTGCCGAGAACCGAGACTCTTTTAATGACGAGTCATTACATCATGTGATGCTCAGAGATGACAGCACATCTGGACTTTGATGTCTAAATGAAATTTTTTATTTGTATTGGAAATATAAGGTGTTTATGGGGCACAGATACCATCAGGTGAACTGTGCGCTCGTTTATCACCCTATTTCTAAAAATATGCTGCTGCTATACGCCACAATATTCAAATAGAAAATCTACATTTATATAACTCTACGAGTTTTGTCCGCATCCTTAAACATTAAACTATTGTCGCTATATCTGTACTTCTATTTATTTATTTATTTATTTATGCTTTATTTTCACACCAAGTACAAAAAGACGGACTTAATGCAACATTACATTCTCTACCAGTTTACATACAGGCTAAGCAGAGAAGATATTATTAAGATATTATATATAAAGTATAAAGAAAATTATGGAATTAAAAGTGCGTTTCGATCGGCCCTCACTATCACTACATTACGTGGTAGAGACACGCTGCAGCTATATTATGGTTGTAGCACGAATGGGTCGGCTCGACCGGGGTAGGATCACGCTCTCACAGAATACCAGCGTGAAATAGCAGCTTACTATTGCTGTGTTTCGTATTGTGAGTGTAGAGAACCGGAGACCCTTTTTACTGGAAATGAGGCATTCCATCTTAGTCCTCAGGGGTGACAACACATCTGCATTTTGATTCTTAATTGAAGATAAATGTAGACGTTTATGGGCCGCAGCGCTCACTTACCATCAGGTGAACAGTGTGCTCGTTTGTCACCTATTTTCTATAAAAAAATCAACTTTCCTTTGGGTGATCAAGTGTTCGACTAACACTTCGATATTTTTTTCTTTAGCTAGATAATAGATTTAATGAAAAATTTAAGGAGGTACTTACAGTACTATAAAATTTGAATGAAGAATGAAATGGCTTAGACACAATATCATTTCATGTTGCGCTATGCGAGGCAAAATTTCAATAACAGCGGAATCGGAATCTGTCGACCTGAGAACGAAGAGATATGCAAAAATTTATAAAAATAATAAAATAATTTACACATAGTAGTTTCAGAAGTCGGTACTGAAGCATTGTGTGTGCTTTAAATCACAATGCACAATGTGTGCATTGTGTGATTTAAAGCGACTTCAGAAGATATTACTTGTAAATTATTTATTCTATCTCCATGTTACACTTAGAATTTCGATTAGTATCATTAAAAATTTTTTCTTAATTTACATGGAAGCATCCTGACATATAACCTATTTAAAATATTAATTAAAATCGGTTCACAATGAAGGAAGATATTGAGTAACATGAAAAAATATAAATTCGAATTGAGAAAGTTTTCAGTTTCAGTTTTGAAACCGGTTCAAAATGGACTTACAAAAACTTCAAATGGGAAGCTCAGATGAAGTAAAAACAGTAGATACTGCGCGGCCTTTGTTATTGGTGAAGCCAAAAACTCCGCTCCTTTAAGTAAACACACGTTCACATACACATACATCAAACTACCCTCATTTCGTCAGTACCTCCCGGGGCGTCGTGCAGTAAATTTTACAAAATGCCGTCCTGTGTAATTAAATGGTGCAAAACTACACTTAAGTCACCAAAGAGTCTGAAGTAATATAATTTCACGTAAGCACTCATTTAACAGTATTTTATTCTGTCATTTCAACACAATTTTAAAGGTTATTCGAAGCACGAATGTCAATAATCCGAGATTACGTAACTGGAGAATGTTGCCAGTATTTCTTATTTCTAATAGTCCAAGATTTGGGTAATTAATTTTAGGTTAAGTCATAGAAGTATATGTAATCAACATATTTGTTTTATTATGTGTAATTATGTTACATCAAATTGAAATCAAGGTAAATATTTAATTTTTAACTCGCTGATGTTTTTAAATTCTTAGTACTTACAATATATTTTATTATTAAAATATTTATGATTTTAGGCTTCCAACGAATATTTTAATAAGAGACGAATGGGTAGCTGCTATAAAAGTTAAAAGTAATAAAGTTTAGCTACCATCACTTCTGGGCACAGGCCTCCTCTCATTTCTGAGAGGGTTTTAGGGCAAGGAAATGTCCGTCGCGCTGCCCCAATGCGTGTTGGCGAACTTCACATGTCTTCGAAATATTTTTTTTTGATTTCTCAGAGATGCAGGTTTCCTCGCATGTTTTCCTTCACCGCCGAGTACGTGGTAAATCAGCACTTAAAATTGCAATTAACAATTTCATTGGTGCCGGCGGGGATCAAACCCGGGTTGCTCGCGTACTGTGAAACTTACAGCGAGCGCTAACCATCTGATCTACCACGGCTCTGCTATAAGAATGAGCCGAAATGAACCACAATGGTAGCCATTCTCATCTAGTGTGGTTTGTTCAGACCATTTTGATAAGACTGACCTGTCGACACATAACGTGGACTTCGCCGAGTTCTCAGAACAGGATTATAACATATACGAGGTTTTTTCTTCTCGTATATGTTATATAATAATTATGTGTGTTTGCAATTTTCTCAGTATACAGTATATTTTACGTTATTAACTACTTGTTTTTAATTATGTATTTAGATTTTTCGACGGTTTTATTTCTATTGCAGAAACTATTTCCGCCTTCCAATGCAGTTCTCAATGATATATTATCGTCTATTATATCCTCTCCATTTGCCTGTGTAAGTACGTAGTAATCTGATGCATAACGTTTTTGACAGATGTAACAACCGCATTCCATAACGAATATTGTATTTGTTGTAGGACTTATCAATCTTGCCAAGTGTGGACATCGACAGCAACTACAAAATATTAATTTTGCCAAGTACATCTTCTGCGGCTGTTGTTGTGAGTATCAGACAGCGCAAACTTACGTAATATACTTTTTTAATGTCAAATGTAATTTTTCTTCTAGAAAATTAAGAAAAATATTTTTTATTCCAACTCATTTTGTACGATTTTTTAGTATTAAGTTATTTTTTATAATAAATATGTTTTACATCACATATTTTGTACTTTTCTCCATACTTACACGCTCACAGGACGATCTATCAAGAAGACTTTTAAATGATATACAGACGCCTCCTACGATCATCATCTCTTTTTGAATTGTCAAATTGTTGAAATTTATTAAAACACACAGATTTACTTTCGCATTCGCATCGCATATTACTCTTATGTTTGTAGTATTTTATCTCAATTTTCAGGGACTTTTTTTTAAGTGGCAACACTGCTCTGACTCACACAAAGTTATAAAATTGGTTACAGTTTCCTATTCTAGGTGCGATATCTACCTTTTTTTTACTTCATCTGAGATGGGAAGTTAAAAAGACCGATTCACAGATCTACTTTATTAGGTGATAGGGTTACTTTTTACTAAGGAATACACCTTAGATACAACCCTCGTACCGATTTATACAGCTAAGTCCGTATATAATTCCGTTCATAAGCGCTATATTTAAAAATCAATTGCTGTCCGTTAGTCTCACAAAAACCGATTTTGATGAATTGTTTCGTGTGTGTTTGAGTCCCTGGATGGTTTAGATTCACAATTGGACCCGGTAGGTAGCGCTGTTGTTGACACACCCGTGGGAAGCCGGGGCGGATCGCTAGTATTATATAATATGCGTAACTTTCTTTCTTTGATGTTGGTTGCAGGTGTCTATGGGCTGCAATGTAGTAGTCATTTACCATCAGGTGGACTGTAAGTTCTTAAGTCATTTCAGTTTGATAAAAATATATAATATTTTAACATATAACCTGCTATTTTTTTAGATTCTGCTCGCACACTTTGAAATTTAAAGCAGGTAGCGTAAGGACCGGGCGCTCGATCTCTGCGTCCTTATATTATAAATGCTGATTTACCACGAGCTCAACGGCGGAGGAAAATATTGTCAGAAAATCTGCATGTCTATTATATTATAGTAATATGCATAGCGAGCCACGATACATTCATGTTTCATTAATATTTCTTTAAAAAAAAAAGCAGGATAAAAGCTAAGTTCTAGTGCACTAGTAAAAGTCTAGTTATTAACAAATTATATTTACATTTTTTATTTAATGCCATAAAATCATATAATCTAGACCTGATAGCTAAGTGCGCTGTGGTCGAGTTGTTAATTAATTTTATATTTACACTGAAAAATTACGGTAAAAGTCCGGTGAAACATTTATTATATAGTCTTTGAAAATTCGTCACAGGCAAACACACAATGACAGACAACGAGGTGAACATTGTAGTATATATATAATAATGTAATATATATTAAAAAGCGGACTACACGTGATAAAATGCAGGAAAAGAAGGCTAGTATTGTGATAAAAATATTTCATATTTTTTAATTAGTTAATATAGCTAACTATATATTTATTTATTAAGTGCAGAGCCAAATGCTGCAGAAGTAAGTGTCAAAGTCGGCAAAGGACGCCTTACACTGAAATTCATCGACCAAATTGGCGATATATTGAAGATGGGCCAAATCAAAAGTACCCTTAACCGACGAGCATGTATGCAAAGGTATATGGATGAAAGTCTATAGCTGTGCCTACCCACTGGGTAACAGGCGTGAGCTTATAGTATCAATTATTTATGTATGTATATAGTATATAACTTACCAAAATAAGTATAATACATATAAATTGTTTGCTTTGCTTATCTGACGCTACCACCTTTATGCACCTTTACTACAAGTTTCATGCAATTAGGAAAATAACTTAGACTGTAAGCGCGAAGTGAAACAGGAAACGCAAAATAATTTAAATTTCATAAAAATTAAAGAATAGCTTTTATATTATAGAGCTATTTAATCAAGTATATTTATTATACAGAGAATGAGAATGCTACGACGATGCATTCATGCATGTAATGAACAACGATGCAATATGATGGTGGAATAACGATGGAAATGCTTTTTATCAAGAATGCACTGACGCAAGAATCCGCAATTGGATTTTTCCCGCCATTTTCATTTAATTGCAATATAAAAAACATTATATTTTAATTTTTAATAGCTACCATTCATTCATACCAGGTGGTAGATCTCCTTTTTGCCTAGGGTCCGTCTGGGTAAGTACTACCCTATTACCTATTTCTGTCGCTAAATTACAGTACTTCATCATCATCATCATCATTACAGCCCTTTACAAGTCCACTGCTGAACATAGACCTCCGCCAAGGAATGCTATAAAACACGGTCCTGAGCCACCTGCATCCATTAATTTCCTGCATATTTAACCAGGGCGTCACTCCATCTAGTAGGGCTACCCACACTTCGCCTACCGGTACAGAGCTGACACTCAAGAACCTTTCTTCCCCATCGGATGTCGGTTCTTCGAGCTATATAGCCTGTCCATTGCTAATTCAGCAATAATCCGTTGGGCTATGTCGGTTACTCCGGTTCTACTGCGGATATCCTTATTTATAAGTTAATCACAGAAACCCGATGATAGCGTTCTCCATAGTTTGCTGAATGACCTTCACTTCCTCATACGGCCAGCATGAAGATCACGTCTCAAATCCATAAGCAATCACTGGTAACACGCACTGGTTATACAATCTTGTTTTGATGTTTTGAGGTATACCTTACAAGTATCGTGACTCATCATACAAAAATGAAAACTCAGTCATTACTAGTTCATTAGGGCAAAAGGAGTAAGCTCGTCTCTTGAAGGTTTCTAAGTCGTTTCGTCACTTACCATCAGGTGTACTTTTCATAGAGCACACTGATGAAAGTCCTGCGCTCCTGGTTGTTAAATGTTTGAATTTCGAGTATTTTTTTAAAACACATGAAACTCATCATCATCATTACAGCCTTTCACAGGACCACTGTTGAACGATAAGTTTCACCCCAAACTCACTGTTGACTTTTTAGTATTTTTTTTATAGGATAGGGTGACAAACGAGCATACAGTCCACCTGATGGTAAGTGGTCGCTGTGACCCATATACATCTCTATCTATCCTTAATAAAGAATCAAAATGCAGATGCGTTGTCACCCGTGAGGACTAAGATGGAATGCCTCTTTTCAATCAAAGAATGTAGAGAACCGGAGACCTCCGGTTCTCTACACTCCTACAAACACAGCAGGTTAAGCTGCTATTTACGCTGGTATTCTGTGAGCGTGGTCCTTTCTCAGTCGAGCCGATCCATGGTAGCAAGTGGAGAGCCATGCTGCAGCTATATTAGTAGTATAGTTGTAGTACGAATGGGTCGGCTCGACCGAGGAAGGACCACATCTCACAGAATACCTAATTAGCAGCTTACGCTCTGTGTTTCATATGGTGGTGTGAAAACCGGAGACCCTTTTACTGGAAGGAGGCATTCCATCTTAGTCTCACGCTCTATTCGTGTGAAGATAGATGTAGATGTCTATCACAGCAACCACCATCAGGTGGACCTCGTTTGTCACTGTAAATCCATTCGTGCTACAACTATACTACAAATATAGCTGCAGCATGGCTCTACACGTATAAAGGTAGGTGATATAAGCAAATTTTTCTGCCTATAGGTAAGAACGGTGAACTATTTTTATAGAAAGCGAAAATACCTACGCTATAATAGCACAGAGTTAGGGTATTTCTTTACTCATGTGATAATCGCCTACAAAATTTTAATAATAATCCCAGACGTTAGCTGCAAGCAGAAATATACCATCTGCGTGTATCGGGGTTGAGGACGCTTTGCCCACGCGCGACCTTTGTATGCTGCTTCATCGAGCGAACGCGCTAGGGTTATACAAAATGGTAAAATAAATAAAGACTAGAAATAATGAAAGAATTATTTTTGATAATCAAATATTATGAATGATAAATTATAATAAATTTATTTCTTTCTCTGAATTAAACTTAACCTCACTGATACTTGTACTCTCGGTAGTGATTCAAGGTCATCATCATCATTTTCACCTTCACAGGTCCACATAGACCTCCCGCAAGGAATGCCACAAAGTACAGTCCTGATCCACCTGCATTCATCGACTTCCTGCATGTGTTGCCAGGTCGTCACTCTATCTAGTGTGATTCAAGGTCGCGCGTGGTTAAATGCTTAAAAGTTTTAAGCATTTTATTCACGAAGTGATTAAAGTTGGTTTGCGGTTGTTTTGGTTCGATTTTTGGTAAGTTTATATTGTGTAAGTTACTTAACATATAAAATATATTTAGTTTAGTTTGTTTATTTTTCACTTTGGGGCCTTAAATTTTAAATTTTAGTTAAGCAGTGTCAAATTTTCGTGACTCCTATAAGTTAAAATATTATTTTCTGTCTGATAAAATAAAAATAATATTAACACTCTAAAATATATTCTTATTCATGATAAGTATTATGACAATTGTTAAATTTTAAAGCAAACGAAAACTAATGTATTACTATATACTAATTTGAATGTATTCGATTTATGCGTCATCTACTTAATTCTATGTTATTTTAACGACCAACAAATTGGTTGAAAGTTGACACTTGACTCTCAAAGTGACAGTATTGAAAAATAGACGCTAGATGGCACTAAACACCAATAATTTAATAATAATCGGTAAGTCATGAAATCGTAATTTTTAATAAATTTATTTATAAATAAATGTGTTATTTATTTTTAGCTGTTTATTTTAATGGTTAAAAATTGAATTACCTATCTTTAGAGTCAGCCAGTAGGTATATAACGCGAGACCTTGAGCGAGTGACGGAGCTCTGGTTGTGACGCATAGATTTTCTATAAATGCATCATTGCTGATAAATAAGAACGAATGTCTTGTGAAGAACGATGACAAGGTCTTTTTATTTCCATGTCAAATATTATAGCGTAACCGAGTTAATAAAGAAATTAAATAGTTTGGAAAATCAAAAAGTGCACGCCTCATGAGCGTTTCATTTAATTGTGATGAAAAAAAAAAATTGTATTCCTGACTTTTGCGTGTATTAAATTTAGCGCTCTATTATTTAACAGGTAGTGTTACCTACAGGAAAAAAATTTATAATGCTTACCAAAATAAATAGATTAAACAAAGTATAAAATCGATATAGGCTGTATTGTACATTTTTCCTTTGTGTATCAAATGGTAAAAAAATATTTAAATAAAACTAGTTTTACGGATTTTATCGCGTATATTAACTTATTTTATATTCCCGACGTTTCGAGTACTTTACAGCACCCATGGTCACGGGGGGGACTGAGGTATTTGACGTCCCAATGTCATAGTTAACCACGGTTACCTCCAGATTATAAATTATTAATTTTTGTTCCGATCTACGCAGTATGAACTTACAATATCTTGAAGTCTTGCAGTTGTATGCTTGGGTTGGGATTTAATTTTATTAATTATAGGATCCCAAGCAGATGGTAGCACCAGCCATCTTCTCTATTGAAATTAGGATGTTTTTGATTTCAATAGCCTCATGAATCATCCTTGGAAGGAATCGGTGTTCTTTGCGAGGATTTGTGGTCTATCAAATCTAATGTAGTAACGGGGACGATCCTGTACATTTTACACAGACTGCAGACTTCCCGGAGCGTCTATTCTTCACATCAGCTATGTTTCTTTAACGCGGGTTTTATTGATCTTTTAGTTTATCCTATATAAGAGACCAAATTCATAATCAAGCTTGTACACTCCTGCATCTTGCAGAGGACATTACACTTGACTGATGGTAAAACTGACTAATCTTCTTCGGCGGCTTGAAGTATGTTTTAATAGAAGCACGCTTCAGGATGTAGCCAATCTTGACAGTGACACCTCTGACATATGGCAGTACAGCACTCGCTCGACTGTGGCCGGCTTCACTCGTTCACTGTAACGTAGGCGCGGGACCCGAAGCTTATTGTCGTGCAAAACTTGCTTGACGTGTTGGAGCTCGGCAGCCAGGTGTTTTACTGTCACAGATCTCGTGCTCTCTGAAACAAAGATTTACCCACGGTAGCTAACTGTGAAGGATGGTGATGAGAGTCACCGTTTAAATATCTATCTGTATGAGTCTTTCTATACAGTGTGGCTCAAGGTATTATCAGGTTCGAATTACTAACACATCTAGAAAAGCTAAAGAGTTGTTTGCCTCTAACTCCATTGTGAACTGAATTTTAAATTTATGGAGTTAATGGTCTTAAAATGCAGTTACTTTATCTAAAGGTAGAATTGTGAAAGTGTCGTCTACGTACCGCTTGTAGAATCTTAGATTTACAGGAGAAGTAAGTAGGGCTTTCTCCTCAAAGTCTTCCATGAATATATCAGCGATAATGGGAGATACAGGTGAGCTCATCGCCACCCCATCTACGTGCTTGTAGAACTCCTCCTTCCACAATAGGTAGCCAGATGTAAGGCAGTGTCTGAGTAATACTGCATATTCTACGGGCATGTTATTTTCCTCCAGCCTTCTAGTTATAATCGAGATGCAGTCTTCAACAAGTAAGCATGTAAACAGAGACTGCACATCAAAACTGACCATAGTTTCATTGTCTGCCAGATGTAGGTCTTTAATCTCGCTGGCAAAATGGTAGGAATCCTTTGTGTGTGCTCTTGTATGTCCCCGTTTATTTATGTTTCAACGCAAGGAATTAAAATTTCATCTTTCTATCCCCGTTTGAGCTGAATGCCACCTGAACTTTAAGCTGCAGGAGGTTATGGAAGTGAATGGAAAGTTTCTCCACATAAAATGGGTGCTTAATATACACTTTCTAGTTTTGTAATGACCAGTATTTATGTATGTATATTAAATTTTAGAACTCTGTCAAATACATTTTATTTATTAACTCTATTTGGTATATAAAAATTTAATGTGAAAGGTTGTATGTTTTATACGCAAATTTTCTCTGTAAATTAAAACAAATTAGGGCTATAAGCATCATAAGGACGGCATAAACTTTGCTTAACTGGAGAACTTTAAATATGCTACGTTTAAATTAGGACCTTCAACGTTCGGCGAAATTCCCTTCAACTGAAATAGCCCGCGGTCAATTTAACGTCGATTATTGGAAAAGGTTGAAATATTAACACATTATTTTTCCCCAACTTTCTTGCAAGACCACAAGAGGGTGTGGAGTATTATAAATGAAAAAGATTGATTACATGAAAATGTAGCAGGGATTATTTAATGTAATATAGTATAACTTTACGTATGTTAATTATTTTATGAAAACAAGATTTATATAACCCTCCACAAAAGGAGGTTCTAAATTCCACGCCTCTGATTTTTAAGGTTGAGTGAGTTCTCATAATAGGCTGAAAAGGAATACGCTACCATTTTTATGTGAGAGCCACGTTGCAGCTTCATTGTGGTTGTAGCACGAATGGGTCAGCTCGACCGGGGTAGGACCACGCTTTCTCACAGAAACCAGCGTGAAATAGCAGCTTGTTATTCATATGGTGAGTGTAGGAACCGCTGTTCTTCGTATCGAGTGTAGAGACCTTTTTACTGGAAACAAGGCATTCCATCTCAGATCTCAGGGGTGCAACGCATCTGCATTTTGATTCTTAATTGAGGTTAAATGTGATGAGATGTCTATGGGCTACAACAGCCACAACACCCTTATTCAATAAAAATTACAAATTCCGGCTCTGGATACGCGAACATGCTACATATAGCTGTCCATGGGAAAAGCATGTTTTTCCAAATCCACCCTGCTATATGTAATGTTTGCCTTGCTCATGTTAATAGTAAAGCTAAGTTTGATTGGAAACTGGAACCTTTGAATTGAAATGTTATGTCAGTAGGAATTATTGGGATTCGAGGTATGATTACGCTTTCCCCTTTCCATACCTGTTAAAATAGTGACACCGATTATATTTTGCTAACTGTGTAATCGAAGCCTCGTTCTGTTACATAATCGGGTAAATCTATATTTCATAAGCATAACAGGTACACCTAATTTCAATTGGAGTTTATTCGAGGACACCCGATAGCACAAGAGAATTTTAAAACTCCCAGGATATGAACTGCTCTCTGTTCTGTGTCCATGATTGTATCTATTGACAAATACTCCTTTATTTCTCCCTGCACCTCTTTTAAAATGTCGGTGTTGATTTTGTTAAAGATTTTATTTCTTGTTGTAAGAACTATTAGTATCTTAAAGTCTTGCAGTTGTATGCTTGGCTTGGATTTATTTTGAAACCAAGCATACAACTGCAAGACTTCAAGATAATATAAGCTCATTCTGCGTAGATCGGACCAAAATTAAAATGTTTAAAGTGAAGGTAGCCGTGGTTAACTATGACGTTTGGACGTCAAACAAATCAGGGCCCCCGTTCCCATGGGTGCTGTAAAGTACTCGAAACTTCGGGAATTTAAAATTAAAATAAGTTAATATACGCGATAAAATCCGTAAAACTTAGTTTCATTAAAATGTGTTGTGGTTATGTAACATTCTTTGAATTTTAATACAGTATCTCTTATAACTCCTTTATTGTATTGGCAACGACAGTTTACTCAATTTTCTTCATCACCCATAAAATAAACTTGCAAGAATTTATGTTCTTAATTTTCTCGTGAAAAGTTCATTTAATCATTAATTAAGCAATATCACAAGTTCAAGGTAACTACTATAAAAATCGTCTAAATCTTACTAATATATATAAATGCGAAAGTGAGTTTGTTTGTTTGTTTATTTGTTTGGTACGTTTTCACGCCTAAACCGCTGAATCGATTATGATGAATTTTGATATAGAGATAGATGGGACCCTGGAGACGGTTGAAGGCTACCCTTTCTCGCTATAAACTTGTAGGGGTGGGTTGAGGAAAGGGTAAACTTTGTATGAATTTTTATTCCGTCATCCGATTTGCTTTAAGCTTTGCAGAAATGTTTTTGATGACAAATGATTAAGATTTGCATATATATTTTTTCAAACTACTCCTAGAAGGAGGTGAAATGGGGGCAGCAAAGTTTGTATGGAAAAGTTCTATTCTAAAAATCTATCTTAAAATGACGATGACTTAGTTTCATTTAAATGTGTTGTGGTTATGTAACATTCTTTGAATTTTTAATACAGTATCTCTTTCAACTCCTTTAATGTATTGGCAACGACGGTTTACTTCATTTTCTTTATCACCCATAAAATAAACTTGCAAGAATTTATGCTGTTCGTTTTCTCTTGGAAAAATTGAACCAATTTGAAGGTATATCTGACCTTGTACAGTAAAGATTGGCGAAAACCCAGACATTCTTATCTCCTTATCTACTCCAAAAGATGTCATCTGAAAGCATGAATTGAAGAGAAACTTTTCCATTGGTAACAACACATTCCTGCGGTCTCATCTTTACATTTTAAAGCATCACAAAACTGGCATTTTTTATTCATGAAACCAACAACCATTAAAGTATGATTTTTGTAACCAATTAAAGGATCGTATTCAAACTCAGAATTATTAAACACAGACCAACTGTTACGCATAAAAGTTCATCGGCGTTCGGTTTACATTTCTGTATGAATGATTCTTCTCGCCTGCGATTCTTCTGGAGTTTCTATTGTTCTAATGGCTGCCTGCCACTGAACTTGTTCTTTTAAAGCTGCGTTTGATGGGGCGTTTCAGTCGATCTCAATACTCTCTAGCGTTCAGTTTGTTCCTCGAAACGCAATAGTGTGTGAAAGGGTGACTCAGCCACTCTCATAGGAGCCTGGCGGGTTGCTTGGTCCTCCAGTCTTTCATACCTTTGAGAAGGTGTCTCATCAGCTTTCAAAGCAGCTTGTCGCTCCGCTTGTTCTTGCCAACTTAATTCGGCATGAAGATAGGATTCTTGAAATCGAGCAATTTTTGCTGCCCGGCCTCGCGATGAGCTCCTGTATAAGTTAGAACTACGTTTGCGAGGCATTTCGAAAAGACAAAGAAATAAACTAAAAAAGAAAAAAAGTTGAGAAAAGATTAAAGTGAAAAAGTAGAATAAAAAGTAAGATAAGGAACCTTAAATAATAAAAAAACAACTATTGCTCAAAGAAATAAAAAGAAACATAATAAACTTAAAACATTATACATAACAATAACTAATAAATCAAAAAATGTACTTCTGATATCCATTAGTTTGATAAAACAAAACAATCCCACGTTGTAAGAGTTTCTCAGCGCCATCAATCGAATTCTTATAGTACTAAACGTAAAAAGTACTTTAGTAAAAATGATGTTTTTTATGTGATTTCACTGTATTATACCAAACTTGTTATGATAATTTTGTCAATTATATGGCTGAATGTAATCATTTTAAGACAGATTTTTAGAATAGGATTTTTCCATATAAACTTTGCTAATCCCATTTCACCTCTTTCTAGGAGTAGTTTGAATAAAATAATATGCAAATCTTAATCATTTGTCATCAAAACATTTCTGCAAAGCTTAAAGAAAATCGGACGACGGATTAAAAAGTTTCATACGAAGTTTACCCCTCCCCTCACCCCACTCCCAATAAGTTTTCAGTAAGAAAGGGTAGCCTATAACCGTCTCCAGGGTCCCATCTATCTCTAAGTATATCAAAATTCATCATAATCGATTCAGCGGTTTAGGCGTGAAAGCATAACAAACAAACAAATAAACAAACAAACTCACGTTCGCATTTATAATATTAGTAAGGATTTAGACGACATTCATAGTAGATAATTACCTTAAGCTTGTGATATTGCTCAATTAATGATTAAACGAACTTACGTGTATGTGGAGTTCGATCATAATCATACAAAGGCTTTGTCGGAAGAGATTAGACTACATGTAGTATTGTGTAGTTATAGCCGATTTGGTACTTAATTTGGGCAATTGTTTTTTCCTTGTTACCTACAAAATTTTTGTACCTTCATTTAGTTTAGAGATATTTTCGTATATTTGTAATATTTCACAACTAACTTTTGGAATGACAAAAGGACTGGAGGGAGGGATGCTAATCTTTTCGGACGAAGCTTTCGTATAATTATGATCGCACTTCACATACAGGTAACTTCGTTTAATCATTAATTATACTTCTGTTTCGTCTTTCAAGACTAACATAGAACACATGTAGACTTTTAGAGATACAGTTGGGTGATATTTGTAAATAGAATATTTTCCAGTTAATAATCTGCAGAATGTATTGGAATTGGCGGTCCAGCACATGGTATAATTTCATATAAAATGCTAATATACTACTTACATTTTGTTGAAAAAGTCAATTAAGTTATGCATGCCTTTTAATAGCATTTAAATCAGCCGCTGTGAGCTTTCCCAACAATGCTCCATTTGGCATGCATTTACATCTAGGATTTCCCATACACTATCTTGGTGTCGTAGATCTGTGGTAGTTCAGGGCTAAACTCTCATCATTTTCACAGTACGCAAGTAACAGTGGTTCAATCCCCACCGGCAGCAATGAAATTGTTAATTACTATGAGCTCGTCGGTAAAGGAAAACACCGCGCATGTCTAAGGGAAAGAATATAACCAGCGTAGCAAACTCCATAAACATGTTATATTTGTGATATTATTTAGAATAAAACACAAGTAATTTGCTAACTTATATGCTTCGTTTAATGCTCTGACAACAGATTGACTTACCCTTTATATGAAAATAATATACAAGAAAATAATAAAACGGTTACGGTACGGTTGGCCTAAAACAATAATAGTGCAAGTAGAGTTGAGACAACAACGTAATTTCCGAGTGCGACCTTTTCAAAGCTGCTTATGCTACAACAAAAATGGTAAAATAATGATAGTAAAGTAAAATAATAATTTATTTATTTTTTACAGAACACGAACTCAGTAGTGGGCAAT
The DNA here is from genome assembly GCA_029286625.1 of Parnassius orleans. Taxonomy (NCBI): domain Eukaryota; kingdom Metazoa; phylum Arthropoda; class Insecta; order Lepidoptera; family Papilionidae; genus Parnassius; species Parnassius orleans. The sequence continues at coordinate 22,922 of JAGSMP010000975.1, forward strand.
ATGGTATATGGGCTGCAACTTTACTTTTTTTGTTTACTATCAGGGCAGGCGGGTTTGTGAATGCAGCATCAGTGCGATGCTATCAGCTCTGCATAATAATTTATTAATGATAATGATATTCCCATCAACAGTCCATAAAATTTAGACTTCCGGTGTCATATCGTGCAGGTTGATAATTGGCATCACCAAAAATGAAGGCATACATATTTTTATAAAATTGACGTGATAAACGAACTTTATATTCACCTTACTATATTGGTGCACCTGTCGTGGGTCTCATGGATACTGCTGCGGGGCAACAGAGAGTTTATGCCAGACTCCTGGCCAAAACCCACAGTGGCCACAATCAGCGATTATGAGGGTCAGGATCTCCGTTCGGAACGCAACCGTGGAGCCCATAGACACTTGAAACAACTCCAAACAAAGGCTACAGATGTGTTGTCACCATTGAGGTTAAAGAACTTTAATTGTACTAGATCTCTAAAACCTACAAATAGGAAAACAGCCTTGCACTGCTGCCTGGCAGCAGAAATAGGTAAAGGTTGATATCTACCGGAAGGACTCATACACATGTTGTATACAAACTTTGTGCATAATATTTTAATTTTCTTTGAGGACTAAGAAACCTCGCAGTCTCTAATTATACTGACTCTCAATTTATTTTTATTTTTTTTATATTATTTAGGTGACAAGCGAGTATACTGTCCACCTGATGGTAAGCGGATGCTGTCCATATACATCTACATCTATTCTCGATTAAGATTCAAAATATAGATGCGTTTTTACCCCTGAGGACTAAGTAAAAAGGGTCTCCTGTCTCTACAGTCACTGTACAAAACACAGCAGCATTAAGCTGCTATTTTACGATGGTATTCTGTGAGAGCGTGGTTCTTCCCCGGTCGAGCCGACCCGTCGTGGTACAACCATACTCGTAATATAACTACACTATCGTTCTAGCACGTATAAAAATATTCTATACCCTTTAGACAGAATCACATCTGTGCAGGCCCTGCTGCTTAGCGACAAAAATAGGTAAGAGGATGGTACCGACCCAGACGGACTTCTACACACTTTTGGGTAAAATAGTTTTTGTTTTATCAAATTTTACTAAAACGTGTTCCGGTAATTAAGAAGGCAAAGAAGTGCATCCAATTTTATGCTTCCTAAGGAGGAATACTTTAATATTTTATTAAGGCACTTTTACACGCAAACTACAAATATTTTCAGAAAATATTTAAGTTGGTTAGATAACAAACAAGATCGCTTCAGTGTTCGTGTTGTTGCATAATAAAATTACAATTTGAAATGTGTTTCCTAACGAAAGAAAAAGCATTTCTCGGAAGTTTGAAGTGTAATTGGTATAAGTTGTTCTTTGATGTTATCCACTGTTTAGGGAATTTTGTTAGTTCCATGTTTTCATTTAATATGGATTTTTTATTGAATAATGATGACAAAAGAGCACAGAATTCACATGATTGTAAGCGAAAGCTGTGGCCCATAGACGTCTTCATCTATCTTCAATTGAGAATCAAAATGCAGATGCGTTGTGACCACTGGGACTTAGATGGAATGCCTCATTTGCACTAAAAAGGGTTTCCGGCTCTCTACATTCACTATACGAAACACAGCAGCATTCAGCTGCTGTGTTTCTATCAAGTGTTCGTATAGTTGCTGTGTTTTACGCTGGTATTCTGCGCGAGCGTGGTACTTACCGGTCAAGTCGATCCATTCGTGTTACAACCATAATTTAGCTGCAGCTTGGCTCCAAATGTAAAGTATTTTGTTTAAGGCCTATTGGATATTTTAAATTCGTCCTACATATATGTATGTATGTTACAACATATGTATGTACTGTATGTTAGCTGTTTGTTAGTTATAATAGTTGTGATAAATTTGATTTATATTTAAAGTGACCATGCATTTCCAAAGTATTTTTTCTTCAACGGTAATCAAAACGTCCGTTACGTAGACGTAATCGCCGTCACTAATGGATCTAGCTGTGATTTATGACGGCGACAGTACCACTTTTAATGAAGATGAATTGCATCTTTATGTAGTGAATAAAATTATTATAATGAATTAATTACGAAATTGCTATCTGTTGCAAAAGTAGATCATTAAGTCTATTGCAGACAAAGACGAAATAGAATAAAATAGAATGAAATAAAACGGAATGGAGCGATATGAAACGGAATGGATAAGAATAGAATGGAATGGAACGGATTGAAAGTAATAGGAATAGAATGAAATAGAACGAAACAAAATGGAACGGCATAGAATGTAATCTAATTAAAACGAATCGAATAGAATTGAGTAGAATGGAACGGAGTGGAACAGAATTGGATGGAATCAAATTGAGTCAAAGCCTATCGTATGGAATAGAATGGAATGGAATAGAATCCAATGGAATAGAATAAAATCGAATGAAATGGAAAGAAATGGAATGGAATGTGAAATATATATACATGTTTGTTTTTAGTGAATATAAAATATGTATCACTTTTTATCAAAACTACTTTTGCTTTTGTGATCGCGGAAAGTCATCCGATAACATTGAACTTAAATGCGTGGGATTCTTAGGCATTGTTGGTTAGCGTAGACACCATTTTAAGGAATGACATGCTTACTGGGGAATTTTTGAAAAAGTCTTTGTTACTTGGGGCACTCAGATTGTTTTGCGAAACTAAAAAAAAGTTCAGGCGTCTAAACCAATTTTCGAAACACTTTTAACAGTTCGACTCAGACATTTCTTCTACGAGTACGTCTTGTTTGAATGCTGCTAATGCAGATTTGGAGGTGAAAACTGTACGTCTTTCAGCATATTTTTTATTTTAGGGAATAAAAAGAAGTCAAACGTTTCTAAATCAGTGCTGCGAGGAGGGTGGTTGAGTGTGCGGGCGCGTTGTCATATAATTATGCAGTAGCCTGCGGAGGCCCATGTATGTAGAGGTATACGCGATGATTATAGAACATTTGTGTTTTACATTTAATAGACGCATTTTCAAATTAAATTACTTATAACATGGACTGAAATTTGGAGTTGAGGTGTCTCAGCCTATTGACACTTTTATTCATAATCGAGGATAGATTTTAGTAGCCAGGACAACGATTCATACGAGTAGCTATGCCAGAATCCGTTAAGTGGCGCTGTATTCAAGTTGTTAATAAATTATATGTTGGTTCATACAAAAATAACTCACATTGACAATATATTACGATAGTTTTATGCCAAAAAAGAAAATCACTACATCTGAACCCGATAGGTGGTGCTATGTTCGTGAAATAAATTAACTTGTGTGAATTTGGAATAAAACTCATCACGCCAACTACCGAAAGGGCAGAATAACGCCGGGTCAGCTAATTTATAAAATAAAAAAAGTATATTGTTATAATTAATTCAGGTAATATTTTTTTAATAGTTATTTATTCTAAAATATTGCGAAATAATCAAATGAAAGGATATAAAGTAAATATTATACAGTCTTTTTCTGTTATAAAGTAAACAGTTTCTTGGGTAGCTCATTTCTTTAAAATATGGTTTGCAACAACATCAAATTTCAATATTTCTTAGAGCATTTGCGGTTCCCCAAGCACTCATGAGTTATGTCCATGTCGACGCTTTTCAAACAATTTAGTCCCTTGGCATTAGTTATATTAAATTTAAAATAAAAAAAATCAATATAAATTGCTTTATAACTATCTCGGATAAGATGAGAAATCGTGTGCCCAGCAGTGATATACTCGTATAGGTTGTAATATTATCTTATTTCGACTGAAAGGGCTTACAGCGGCTCCGGTGACCCGTCAGTGACCTTCTATTCTCCTGGGCGCCTTCTTGACGTTATCATAAAATTTGGAGCGATCTCGGGTTCGATTCGCCGGTCGCTCCGATGGTCTCAAAAATTTAATTTGATATAAATTGGTATCAAATTGGTATTGGTCTTAGTTGGTCATTCTGTGACTTTGTGGGTTGTTACTCGACTCCCTAATCTATGTAGGGAGGAGTTCTCTTGGTCCAGGTCGCCCGTCCGAGGCAGGCGTGTGGCAGCACGAAGTTATTTAGGTGTGGATGTGGCCCGTTGTCAGCGCGGTTGAACATGCCGCGTGACAACCGGACCACAAATTCTTCGATGGACTCAATCTTTAGGTTGGCCGCTATGATGTCATTCCGGACGTAGCGACCTGCACCGACAATGGTTCTTAACGATATGTTCTGCTGGGCCTGCAGTCACCGCCTCTGTCGGTCGCTCAGAAGGGCGTACCACGCTGGTGCGGCGTATGTTAGTCTGGGTCTAATGTATAATTTATATAGCTTGATCTTGGTTTTTATCGGTAGCTTGGATGCCAGGACGGGACGAAGCGCCGCCCGCGCACCTCTTGCGTTGCGGACAACGAAATCGACGTGCGCGGTCATGCGCAACATCCTATCGATCCGGTATCCAAGATACGTCACGGTTTTCTCATAGGTAATATTCTGCCCTCTGAGCGTCAATGGTGGTGGCATGTTTCTGAAGCGGCGAGTGAGCAGAGCGGTCGTCTTACCAACGTTGACGGCCATCCTCCACTCATCCAACCATGGTGGCAACAGGTCCAGCAGTCGTTGCATCCTGGCAGTGACGATGTGGGCTCTTCTGGACGAGGTGAAATAGGCGCTATCGTCCGCGTATAGTGCCAGCTCAACGTCGTCCTCCCACTCGCGCAGGTGTCCTGCCAGGGTTGGGATGTCGTTGGTATAAGCCGCGTACAGGACTGGAGACAGATAGCTGCCCTGTGGCACGCCGGCTCTGATGGGTCTTGCTGCGGACGGCGTCCTCTACACAGACGTAGATCCTCCTGATGGGAGAAACGACGCTACTAGCCGCAACATAGCGGGAGGGATACTGGTTTGTTCTTCTAATTTGTAGAGTAATGAGTCCCACACTGTCGAACGCCTTCTCTATGTCGAGAAAGACGCCCAACGATGTGCGGCCGCGGTTGTGCTCGGCCGCAAGGTAGTCAGCACTCTGGTCAGCTGTGTAGCTGTTGGTGATCCCTCCTGAATCCGTGCTGCTCCTTGAAGTTGGATGCACGGGCGGAGCGTCTTCTTATAATTATTTCGAGCAGTTTAGCTATGTGCGGTAGTAGCGTAATCGGCCTATAACTGGCTCTCGCCGCCTGTCCTTCGGGTTTTGGCAGCACGACTTTGCCTATCTTCCAGTCCTCCGGGAAGTGGGATGTCTGCAGTACACCATTGTAGAGTCGACCCATCTCTACAAGTACTCTATTGGGCAGCTGTCGGAGTGCAGCGTTGGTAATCCCGTCGTGCCCCGGCGCCTTCCTCGGTTGCAGGCGGGTTACTGTCCTCCGCAGTTCGGCGGGGGAGATGAACCACTCTCCTGCGTCCATGAACTCCGCACTTGCTGGGTTCGGCATAAATTGCTCCTCGAAGTGCTCTACTAGGATATCCGCTCTACCCTTGGCATCATAACAGCGTTCACCCGCGTTGTTGGTCAGCGGGCAAACGGCGGGTCTTGTTTTCGTTAACTGCCGGTTCAATTTGTAAAGCGACGCATCTTGCTCTTCCGCTTTCCAGATGCGCCGTTCCCAGGCCTCTCCTCTGTGGGCCTGGATTGCAACCGACAGTTTGTCCGTAAGATGGTTTAATCTGCGTTTTATATTTGGGCAGCGAGTACGCACCCAGAGCTTCCTAAGCGCCCTCTTGCGCTTAATTTGCGCATATGTTATGCGGTAATGCATCCTTTTTTGACGTAATCGGGACGATCGTAGATGCCGCGTTGAGGGCTTCCTTGATTTTCTTAGTTAAATTAGTTGCAGCGGCCTCTACGTCATCCGCTGTACTTATTGGTGTAAATGCTGGAGGTCTCTCCTGCAGGTGTTGGTGGTAGAGCCTCCAGTCTATTTTTGTCTTAAAGGCTCTGGGCAACGTAGTCACCGCCTTGAGGCCAAGGGTAATCAATATCGGGAGGTGCTGTGTATTCAGGTCGTACAGCACCTCTACCACTATCGGGTAGTTGACGTTCCTAGAGAGCACGATGTCCAGTACGTCCGGACTTCTGCGTGTGTCAGTAGGAATGTGTGTTGGTTCCTCGGGACCTAAAACGTCGTAGTTGTTCTCCTCCGCATCTTCATATAGTGCACGACCCGGCGGGTTAATCAATCTAGATCCCCACGCCGGGTGTTTGGCGTTTAGGTCCCCGGCGACGATGGTGGGCGTCGTGCCTTCCATTACCGTCCGGACGTCTGAGGAGTAAAATGGAGTCCCTGGCGGGCAGTATGCTGCAAAGATCCTGGTTCCTCGCCCGCCGCATTTTATGCCGATAGAGCGCATCGATTGGTAATCTGGCAGGTCCAGCTCTTGATGGACGATGTCTCTCCTCACTAGAACCGCCGTGCCTCTATAAGCGGTCCCTTGAGGATTGACCTCGTCCCGCCTGTAGATAAAGTAATTTGGCAGCTTCAGATGCGTCGAAGGTCTTAATTTCGTCTCTCCCAGCAAGATCACCTGGATGTCCTGTTGTTGGGCGACTGTGCGGAGTTCATGGATCCTCTGTTGTATCCCGTCCGGGTTCCAATAGAGGAGGCGCAGGTTACTCTCCTCCGTAATGCCGAGCCAGTAGTGATGCCAGCTCCTTCATTACGGCAGTAATGGGATCCGTCCCGGCCCTTATATCGGCCAGGGCTTGACTGCCGACCTCGATAGCAATGCCTACCAGTTTTTGGATGGCATCAGCTGTCTCGTGGCCGGCTGGTGGTGGTTGTCTTCTGCTAGTATGCGCTGGTACTGGTCTCGGGACGTTGGTAGTAATCTCCTTCCTGTGGTAAGCGCGCTCTATGTAGAGCGGGCTCTATTTTCCGATAGAGCCCTTTCCGGCGCTCTACCTATGTTGGTTTCCGTCCTAGTAACCTGCGCCTTAGCGGCTATCTTAACTGATGGTGTCGGGGTAGGTGACAGCCTGTGGAGGAGGCGGCTGTTCCGCTCTTCTTTCGCCTCACCCGCTTCCTCTTCTTTGAGGGTTGACGTTCTGTAGCGTCATTAGCAGGGGCTGGAGAGTCGCCTCGGTGGTTGCCCTTGTTTCAGTTGGTTCCACCGTTTCTAGGTGTTATAGGTGGGTGGGGGGTGCTGGTTGCCTACCCTTTCTTCTTACGGTTGCCCACCCGTTTTCCTGAATGGTGACCGCTCTCAGGCGACTCTGGGGGATTTTCTTCGGGTCCTCCGGGTGTAATCCCGGCAGAGTAATCCCCTGCCTCCTTGCCACCCTCCTTAGGACTGGGCAGCGGCGGTCATTCGCTGTATGGTTTTGGGCGCAGTTAGCGCACTTGGGTTCTTCATCTACCCTGGGTCAAAGGCTGGCGATATGCCGGCAGCGAACACACACTTCAGGCCTGAAGCAATTGGCAGAGGCATGTCAAAAAGCCTGGCAGCGGTGGCATTGTGCCGGTCCCGTTTTCCTTTGCCAGGCTTCTGTATTCTCCTCTCATATAGAGGTTTGTCGATAACGTAAAGTCGGTTTAATTGCTCCAGCCCCAGGTGCTCGAGCTGTGCAAAATATAAGCATCCAGATCTTCCTCTCCTGGGAGGAATCCTAATAAATTGGATTGGGAAGCCCTTTGCCTTGATAGCCTCCTCTATTGATTTTGCCCTGCAGCGGATGCCACCTTCGTCAGGCTTCTCCTCCTCAGGGTATAGCAATACCAGGACAGCTGTGGTGATTTCTCCGTGAGCTCCACCAAGTACTTTTGAATCGTACGGAACTCATCGGGACTTTGTGGGGCGAATCTAACGCCCTTTCCGAATGGGCGGGCATTGGGGGCGTGGCCTAACATCGTGTTTAGTATTTTGAAATGCCTCGTCCATTCCGGGAGGCATTCCACTACTATAGGCGGGTAACGCGCCTTTTCCACCTCCCTCTCAGGTTGAGGTGCTTCCGCCGCCTTCGTCCTGGGTATTGCAGATGCAGCTGCCAGCTGGGCGTAACTTGTTGAGGGCCTCTGTCCGTCATCCTGCGGCAGGCCCGATGGGTTAGTGTTCGCCGGCGATGATCGTCCGACGGATGCAGCTAGGGTCGCGTAGGTAGTGGACCCCCAGCTGTAAGTTTCTTCCCTCCTTGCTCCTCTTGGGCCGAGTCCATGAGGCTACACCTGGTCCGGTGAGATGTAGGTAGGTGGTTGAGTTGGTGATAGCGATTTCGGCGGGGTGAATGACCCTCTTCCGTTCCGCAGTTCTTGGTGGTTCATCCTCTTCAGAAGACGATGAGGGCGAAGATGATGATGATGATGATGATGATGATTGTTGGGCTGGGGAGCCGATGCATTACCTCTTCTCATGGAGGGATGCCTCGGTCTCCGGTGGAGTGTGCCGTCTCGCCGTTTTCTTAGCCCGCTGCGGCATGGGCGTCGTTTCCAGCCCAGTCGTTCGTTCAGTAACGATGGGCGTGAGCGCGGCGCTCGGTGCGGACTCCTTGTGTGGCGATTGAGCTTTCCTTCTTGGGATTTGGCTAAACGTAGCCACTACGGACCGTTCCGGGTTCGATAAATCGCGAGCAAGTAGAGGGCGCTCCAGTACGCCCGGGCGATCCGGGGGTTTCCTAACGCGAGGGGGTGGGGGGGCTCCCCCTTCCCCTTCCCCGCCATGATGTTGATATCCTACTAGTCCCTACTGTGTAACGATGCAGTACAATGTGTCCTATCTATTACCTTACCTACGAGCCGACGATGAAGCGCGACGCGAATGGTAGGTTGAGGGTGGTGAAGGGTGATGGCTGCTACACTAGGCGCACTGCCTGCCCTTTCTAACGAAAGGGTTGGGGAAGTGCACGGGAACCCTCTAGAGTGCCTAAGTCTGCCTGGGCCGGTGTCCTCGACGCCTCTCGGAGTATACGGACTCAACGATCAGCGGAGTATGTCATACCGGCGGTTGCTTGGGACCACTGCTAATCCACAAACAACACACACAGGAGATTCTTGACCGAACTTCCAAATTACCAGACTCCTATCCTAGACCTTATTTATAGACCTTATTTTACGAGGTAGAGCCATGCTGCAGCTATATTACTGGTATAGTTGTAGTACACGAATGGGTCGGCTCGACCGAGGAAGGACCACGCTCTCACAGAATACCAACGTAAAATAGCAGCTTAACGCTGCTGTGTTTCGTATGGTGAGTGTAGAGACCGGAGACCCTCTTTACTGGAAAAGAGGCATTCCATCTTAGTCCTCACGGGTGACAACGCATCTGCATTTTGATTCTTTATTGAAGATATGTAGATGTCTATGGGTCACAGTAACCACTTACCATCAGGTGGACTGTGTGCTCGTTTGTCACCTAACCTATATAAAAAAGACCGCGAGCTATACGTGAACCGCGCGCCGCGCTGTTTCGACATATTCTGACACAAATTTTCATCATCGCACCCTCGTAATTAACCCCATCTTTATTTCTTAAAACATATGGTTACATAAATTTAGTTATAAAAACACATACAAGGTCTTATTATTATAATATACATTACATCGCTATCACATAAATACATATTAAGATATTCAACAAAATACACCGATTTTACAGAACATTTTTAAAGTTATAAATCTTAAATATCTATCATATATGTTCAAAACAACAATCTTTATTAATAAACATGAATATCTTAACTAATACAATAATTTAATTCACAAATTAAAACCTTTAAACAGCATTAATACACTTTAATTCGACTTTAATTTTTTTATATAAATCTATTATTATTTCGTTATTTTAAGCACAAATTTAGACACTTTTAACAATCACTTATCTTATTACACAATAATCCTGAAACACTTATTGCCTATTTTTACACACATTACTGAAATTTTCACAAATCGATCAGGTATATAAAAAAAAATATTTTTATTTTTTCTACATTATTTAGACACTGTTCGAGTCCCATTAACGATGATGATGACAAAATGAACAACCAATTTGTGCACGACCCTTACCATCTCAGTAAGAGGCTAGTGCTTTCTTTGTCCGAATTACAGCTAACTCTGTCCATTATAAAAATTATTTATTTACATATTATGCTATTCTTACCTAGCCATTATGTAACTTATCTCTTATCACAAGAACAAAACATATTTTTGTCTAAAATAAGTATCTAATTTAATATAAGACTTTCATTCGTATTACATAGCCGATTACTATGTAACACATGACTAAGTTAATCTATAAACAAACTTTTGTCGAATTAACTCTCGACCGGGGAATCGAACCCCGAACTTTCGCTCGACAATCGAATGTTCTCATTATTATATTGAATCTACTTACTTTTAACATAGATTGCTTTTTCATTTGGAATTTTTTTATACTTTTAATGGCAAAAGTGTAAATTTACTTATTTTTTATGAAATGGAAATTTATGAAAATGATTTTTTAAGCGCGTCGCCAACAATCTCCCCTGAGCGTCAGCACCATCATTTGGAGGCGTCGCGGTACCAGTACCATTAATCTGGACGTGGGTCTCCTCAAGATACCTGTGTTAGTAATGACGTCAACCAACCTAGTGTGACCGTCTTTTCCTGGTAATGTTCTGTGGATCTTGCCTCGTGGCCATGTATTACGTGGTAACGAATGATCTATTATTAAGACAATATCGCCTACTTTTGGTTCTAATAACTTTCCGTTGTCGCCCGTTCGAGGTATCAAAGCAGGCATATACTCTTCAACCATCTCGTCCAAAATGGCCGGCTAACCTCTGAGCAGTTTTCCAGCTGAGTTGACCTGTCAAATGCCGCTCCATAAATAACCCAGGTGGACGATCTCCACATGAGCGTTCGAGAAAAAAAGTGATTGGGTGTCAAACCTCTTCAGGACTATCCATATTAATCGTGACTTGGTATGCAGAACCAAGGTTAAGTAAGGTTTTGAATTTACGGTGTGTTCTGCTTCCAAGAGCAACGTATGCAGAACTTCCTCTCGTGGACTTCTTTCTTTAGTGTCACGGCCAACGCAGTCTTAATCGATCTTATCAACCTTTCCCAAGCACTCCCTATATGGTGCCCTGGGTGGCATGAATTTCCATTTAATGTATTTTTACAGGACTCATTTTTCATGTTATTATAGCACTCTTTGCTTGAGTTAATTCCTTATTCGTAGCTTTGAAATTCGTTCCGTTATCTATATATATAAAGGCAAACCTGACTGACTCATCTATCAACGCACAGTCGAAACTACTGAACGGATTTAAATTTGGCATACTGACTGTTATAATGACAGCCATACGCTAAGAAGGATTTTGAAAATTCACGCTAAGGGGTGAAAAAGTTAAAGTTAGTATGGAAGTCCGTCACTTTTAAAACTAGGAGCCTGAAAATTTGCTTTTAGGTTAACGATTAGAAATAAACAATTGCGTGTCCTAGGGTTTTGAAAATTCAACCCCTAAGGATGAAAAGGGTTGAAAGTTAGTATGGGGAAACAAGATTAGTTAAACTATTTTATTCGAAACTTCACAGAAGTACTCCTATCAATAAATGAGTATACAAGTGTTTCAGACACTTTCAGAATTCAACCTCTAAAGGGTGGAAAAGGGGTGACAAATTCTGAAAATCAACATAGGTATCGTTTTATGGTTTATCGGGTCGCTGATTACGAAAACAACAACTATAAAATCTAACGTAGCAGACGGGAAATACCTACCATCATCCCCTGTGGGGGTGCGATGTGGTTGAAATGTCAATATGGGTGTCGTTTTATGGTTTTTTGGGACGTTAATTACGAAAATGGCATCGATTATGGTTTGAAACCAACATGGATGGAAGGATGGATGGATGTATGTTTGTATCATGGGTTGGGTGACTTGGGTGTCATTTTTAAGGTTTTTGGGTCGTAAATAACGTAAATGATATTGATAAATATTTTAAACTTAATTTATTAGAATAGAATAGAATATACTTTTATTGTACAAAAACATAAAACAAAATAGACAAGAAGATTTGTACAAAAAATTGCACAAAATTACACGTGAACAAAAAAATACTAGTTTAAAAATTAAAAAAAACAATGAAAATAAACAACAAAACCAAATATATTTTTTTACAAATTAATAAAATGGCAAAACCAAAAGAAATACTTAGGTACCTACCTATTTTGTATTGATCTTCAAGTTCCAATCCCTACCAATAGATGGCGTTGGTATCGTTTTAGAACGCGGTAACGTTGTGTTTTTTCGAAATAATATAAAGTGAATGGTAAATGAGCGCTTCAATCTGTACCACATACGGTACCTATTCATTGTTAACGGATAGTTGACTAGACTTCGACTTTGTTTGCTTGTTTACGGTTTAAGATTTGCTTCGTGTTTCGGATTAGTTGCTTGATTTTGTCTTTCTTACAACCACTGTTCAAACTTGGAATTCGATTTGCTTTGTGATGTGGTATTGTTCATAGAAGTGTTTTCTCACTGAAAAATGACTACAGAAACTCTTAATATTAAAGGAATAATGGAAGAACATACTGTCGTCCCCATTATAGATGACGGCGCCTGTTTGTTTCGTGCTCTTTCATTTTTAATGTACGGAACCCAAGAAAATGCGATGGTGGTGCGTTCGCAAATTGTTAGATTTGTGGTAAATGATTGGCCTAGGTTTTCAGTTACCAGTTACCCACGACAGAAATGGCGATAATTATTCAACAGCAAATGAATATTCAGCCGATATGTTGAAACTTACGGTGGACTTTGTGAATTGGTAGCTTGGATTAATATTTCCGTTTCGGTTTGAAGTATGTCGAAACGGTCTGCTATACACAGAGTCCGGAACAGATATCTGTCTAGTAAGGCGGTTACGATTTAGCCATGATTTATCTAATGAACATTTTGACGCCTATCTGCCTATTGTTGCGAAGAAAATTAAACAGCATCGCATGGAGATACCTGTCGAAGAGCGTGATCCTTTTTTAGAGCTTGACCATTTAACTGTTAAAAATTAAAAAACTTAAAAAGGGCACAAGAAAGATATTGGCAGAACAAGCTAGATTCAAATCGTAAAGCTGTGTCCGCTTATCAGAAAAAAAATTCCGATGTACACAGACAAGCTGTTGCAAATTACTAGACTGCGAATCCACAAGTGCATAGAGCAATTCAGTCACGGTATGAGGAAAACATTACACTGCGTTTATGGAAAAACAAGGTCCATTCCGCTATGGAGTATGACCCTGATATTGCTTATAGAACTGACAGTAGTGTAACCTTGGGTTCTATGACATACAAGTGTCAGTGGTGCAATGCGCTGAAATGGAAGTATGAGAAACCTGGTATGTGTTACAGCGCTGGAAAAGTGCAACTTGATCGGTTGAAACTACTGCCTGAACCACTCTTTAGTTTGATTAATGATCTACACCCAGATCATGACCATTTTGTGGGTAATATTCGTAAATATTACCCATAAAATAAAAGTGAAAATCAATAAAAAATATCTGTTGTTGCCAACCTGCTCGCCAAGCGTGGCAACTATCGCAATATACCCCCCATGAGTGCATGCGACGGGACTTACGCAACTTTAATACTGCTCGTATTAAAGCGATCGAGCGAAACCAGGGCTCCAAAGTCTTTCCAGAGAATTGTCTGCCAGAAAGAGCCAACGAGATTGAGAGGTTCTATGGGCAGCTGTACACGTCATCGTTGGAGCCACACGCAAGTGTGGTAACAATCAAGAGCAAGTCTTATCCGACACTATTCCGATGATATCCCGGACGTCAGTTTGAGCGAGATTAGAATGGCTTTGCACTTAAAACGGCAAGTCCACGAGTGAGGACGGAATTACAGCGGAGCTTCTGAAAGCGGGTGGAAAACCGGTACTAAGTCCTTCAGAAGCTCTTTAATTCCGTCCTCCATGGTGGTACTACTCCGGAGACGTGGAGCAGAAGTGTGGTGGTCTTGTTCTTCAAGAAAGGCGACAATGCTCTCTTGATGAACTACAGACCGATTTCCTTCTGAGCCGCGTCTACGTGCTGTTTTCGAGTCATTACGAATCGTCACGCACGCAGGCTCGAAGACTTCCAGCCTCCCGAACAAGCCGGTTTCCGAAAAGGCTTTATGCCGAAGGGTATGTATGGTATATTACCATAGACCACATACTCGGAAAAATAACAGAAGACCGGAGGCACAATCTGCCACTTTGTCTTGCGTATGTGGACTATGAGAAAGCCTTTGATGTCGTCGAAATTTGGGCGGTGCCGCAGTCCCTTCGGCGGTGCCATGTGGATTATCCGAGTACAGAACCAGAGTACGAAACCTCCATCCAACTGCAGAGAGGTGTAAAACAGGGTGACGTAATATCCCCGAAACTCTTCACCGCTGCATTGGAAGACGTTTTCAAGCTACTGGACTGGAAAGGATACGGTATTAACGTCAATGGCGAGTACATCACTCACCTTCGATTTGCCGCCGATATAGTCCTTATGGCAGAATCGCTGAGGGACCTAAGCACTATGCTCAATGACCTCAATAGTGTCCCCAACGGATAGGTATTAAGATGAACATGGACAAAACAAAAATCATGTTTAACGTCCATGTCACACCTATGCCGGTAGTTGTTGGGAGCACTAAGCTCGAAGTTGTTGACGAATATGTTTACCTGAGACAAATAGTCCGATTAGGTAAGTCCAACTTCGCCGAGAGTCAATCGACGGATGCAACTTCGCGAGAAGTCAATCACGGATTCAACTCGGCGGGAGCGAAACATCTTCTCGTCAGACATACCTTAAAACCTCAAAACTAGATTGTACACCCAATGCGTGTTGCCAGTGATGACCTATGGATCTGAGACGTGGTTCTTCACTGCTGGCCGTATGGGCTATGCTATTCAGGGCTATGGGCGTTTCTCTGCGTGATAGACTTAAAACGAGGATATCCGCAGTAGAACCAGAATAACTGACATAGCTCAAAAATTAGTATGCTGAAGTGGCAATGGGCCGGCCATATAGCTCGAAGAACTCACAACCAATGGGAAGAAAAGGTTCTCGAGTGGCAGCCTCGTACCGGCAGGCGAAGTGTGGGGCGTCCCCACTAGATGGAGTGACGACCTGGTAAGACATGCAGGAAGTCAATGGATGCAGGTGGCTTGGGACCGTGCTGTGGCATTCCTGGGGAGGCCTATGTTCAGCAGTGGACTTGTGAAGAACTGTAATGATGATAATTCGTAAATATAATGCCTGTTTCAGATGACTTCTTTGGTGGTAAACAGGTAACAGCAGATGGTTTTCACCGACATTTAAAGTACAAGGCCAGGTCTACCATTTAATTGGAAGTATATTACAGAAGCCAACATGACGCTCAGTGCCTTCAAATACATATATTTTGTAGGTGAAGATGATCGAGAAGCAAAGATTCGGTGTTCTAAATTTCCTAACTTAAAGCCAAATTTAATCAAACAATTGCAGAATACGGCTCCGTGGCAGTGGCTTAGTGAGTTGTTGCGCTGGGGGTCGCGGGTTCGAATCCACACGGAACAAGTATTTGTATGGCCTACAAATAATTGTTCCGGGTCTGATGTTTGTCCTCGTGCAATTTATGTTTATAAACTGCCTCCACGATAGGAGAAAATCCTAGTGTGGGGTAACGTTTTAAAAAAAAAAAAAGAAAAAAAAAGAGAATATGCTGTCAAGTGAACCCGTATATAAAAGATCTGAAAAGTGCCATTGATAAAGCCCTCCTTCAGAGTCATACAAAGTTGTCATACATGCTGATAAAAACACCAGAGAAGAACAGGGTAGGTACAATGCAACTACAAATGAAGTGGCTTTAGTGTTAGTGGATCAACAATTTCAGCGTATTAGTGAGATACATAGAGCATATGATGCGCTACAGTATCCATTGATGTTTTGCTGGGGGTATGATGGGTATTCAATCAACATACCACAACGCGATCCCACAACTAAGTTGCCACTTAATAAAACTGTCTCTTCTGCAAGTTTCTGTTCGTATAGAATAATGATTAAATAAGGAGAAGATAACTATTTAGTCAAATATCGTGCCCTTTTTAGTCCATATTTGGTGGATGAATACACCAAAATAAAACAGAGAGATTAAATTATATCAATAATAATCAAGCAAATTTAAAATATGCTATTGGACGACAAGACGCAGAAGCTAACCAACTAGGACAAATGGTTGTCCTTCCATCATCTTTTACGAGGGTACCTAGGTATATGCACGAAAGAACACAGGACGCTACGAACTATGTTAGGAATTACTGCCGGCCTGATCTTTTATCATTTTCAAATGCAATCCTTGCTGGCACTAGATAAAGAGCAATTGCTTCAAGGACAACAATCATGATAGACACAATATAATTTCGAAGGTGTTTCGACTAAAGGTGAAAAGATCATGAACTTATTGACAAAGGGCAAAATATTTGGTGAAGTGCGATGCTATATGTACTCAACGGAATGGCAAAGAGGTCTTCCACATATTCATATTCTTTTAGCTTTACAAACGTATTACTCCGGATCAAATCGACAATATAATTTGTGCTGAAATACCGGATCCCAAACGTGACCCAAAGCTTCACGAAATCGTTAAATATAATATGACACATCATCCATGTGGAACTTTAAATCGAAAGTCACCATGTATGAAAGATAACATGTGCAGTAAACGATACCCCAGGGCTCTCATAAGGGAAACTCAAACTGGTGAAGACGGTTATCCGCAGTACAAGAGACGTTTACTAGATGACGGTGGGTTCTCTGTTAATATCAAAGGCACAACCATAGATAATCGCTGGGTAGTCCCATATAATCCAGTATTATTAAAAACATTTAACGCTTACTTAAATGTGGAATATTGTCATTCGGTGTAATCAATAAAATACGTCTGTAAATAAGTAAATAAAGTTCAGACCAGGCATCGTTTGCTTTAGAGAATGAGAAGGATGAAGTTAAAACCCACACAAGTGGAAGATATATAAGTTCATCAGAGGCAGTATGGCGAATCCTTGAATTTCCCATTCATGAGCGTTTCTCTCCCGTAGTCCACCTCGCTGTTCATTTGGATAATGGGCAAAGGGTTTATTTTAATGAGCGAAATCTGAGTTAAAGAGCGAATAGTCCTCCAACACCACACCCCTATTCCTTTTCGATTTGTGTAAAGTGGAAAACTTTGCAAAAACATTGCTCTACCTAGAAGTACCTGCATACTACGTTTGGGATAAAAGAAAGTTCCAAAGGAGAGAGAGCAAACGTTGAAGGCTGGCCAAGGGTCAAAAAGAGCACGTTCTGGGCAGGGTTTATACTGTGCATCCGAACAATACAGAATGCTATCACCTTCATGCTTCTTCATGAGATCCGGGGCCAATTTCATTTGAAGCGTTAAAACTGTAGATGGTCATGTATATTCCACGTTCAATCAATGCAATGCTCTCGGCTTGCTTAAAGATGATCAGCATTTGTTCGCAGCAATGGAAGAGGCAGCACTTTGCCAATCACCGCAAATGGCAAATTCGGGATCTTTACGATTATTTTAGTGTTCTACCAAGTATCAGACCCTTGAAGCCTTTGGGAGAAATTCAAAGAATACCTATCTGAGGACTTAAAAGGCAATTAGAAAGACAGGCTGATGTGGATGTAGAGCACATAACGGATGTGGTATTTAACAAATGCCTCTTGGTAATAGAAGATGCCGTATTAGCGTTGGGTGATCGGCTACTAAAAGTATGGGTTACCTCAGCCAAGCAAAGAATAACAATTTGAAAATAGAGAGTTTCTTAAAAGGACAAGTTACGAATTAGCATCATTAAAAACACAGTTAAAAATAATGTAGGATCACTGAATGACGAACAAAAAGCAGTTTACAATCAAATTAACACAAAAATTGAATCAAATGGGGGTGGGATATTCTTTTTAGATGCTCCCGTGGAACAGGCAAAACATTCCTCATAAATTTGCTATTAGCAAAAGTTAGAAGTACTCTGGAATTGCTTTGGCTGTGGCTTCTTCAGGGATCGCAGATACACTGCTTGAGAGTGGACGAACTGCTCATGCTACCTTCAAGCTACCACTCAATTCAACAACATCTGATACTTCCATTTGTAATATATCGAAACAAAGTGATTTTGCTGAAGTGTTAAAACATACGAAAATAATAGTGTGGGATGAAATAACCATGGCTAATAAGGGTGGCGTAGAGGCTTTAAACAGAACTCTACAAGATATAAGAGGAAATAAGAAGTTAATGGGTGATGTAACGGTTTTGTTGGCTCAGATGAAGTTAAGGCGTGTTTTAAGAGATCCACTTTATGGCTTCTAATTAAAATCTTCAAGCTCTCGAAAAATGTGGTCAACTCAGATGACACAATTAACTACCCTGTCAAATTTCTTAATTCACTGAAACCATCGGGTCTTCCATATCATAAGCTTATTCTGCGCGTGGGCACTCCTGTTATGTTGTTGTGAAATTTAAAACCTCCTCAACTGTGCAACGGAACCAGACTAAAAGTAAAAGCGTTATACATCGCAATGTAGTGGAAGACACAATTATAACTGGATGTGCGCGAAACTTTATTTGTACCAAGAATTCCATTAATGAATGATCTCCTTTGAATTCAAACGATACAGTTTCCTTCAAAGTCTGCTACAATGACTATAAACAAATCACAAGAGCAGACAATAAAATTTGCGGGTATAGACTTGAGAAAAATTGTTTTCCACACAGGCAATTCTATGTAGCTTGCTCACACGTAAACTCTCCCAGTAGTCTGATAATTTTGCAGTAATAGATTAGCAAAATGTGTGGTGTATAAAGAGTTTTGTAGTTTAATAGCTTTTGCCCACGAAATCAGTTATAATTGTGGCTTGTACCAGCAGACTCTTTTTCACACATGGGCGCGATAACCGAACTCCACGCGGACCAAGTCGCGGGCAAAGCTAGTTTTATTACATAAAACGTAATTTAATGTTGGAAAATTTCACACACATTATTCCTATCATATTTTTGCTATATTATGAATAATAAAAACAGAATGCAAGATATACTAATTTGATAAATAATGTGATTACAAACCAAGCATGGCCTAGGGTGTTGCAGTTGTCCATGTGCTTCACGAGCCACTTACCATCACCTGAATGTTTGTCCATCTCGTTCGTTACTCTAATATTATTATATGTCATGTGGTCTCTCCAATATTATGGAAAAGAATTAAAAAATAAAAATCGATGAACATGAATTGCTCAAGACCGTGTTTATAGCATTTATGAGAGGCCTATGTTTCAGCTGTAAACATGTGTGGGGTTGTATTGATGATAAAAAGTGATAGGAAAATAATTTCCAACATTGGAATGTTTATAGGCTGTTTATCTTTTCTTAATTCATGAGAATATTTTCATAATCATTCATCACACTTGGCTGGCGAGTTATAGAATGCAGAAATAACACTTTTAGTATGTTTAATTAATAGAACTATTGATTAGTACTAACAATTATTTAGTACCTAGATGTTGGCAACAGGCTTAAAATATTTTCATAAATTTCCACTTCATAAAAATAAGTAAATTTACACTTTGCCATTAAAAGTATAAAAACATTCTAATGAAAAACAATCTATGTTAAAAGTAAGTAGATTCAATATAATAATGAGAACATTCGATTGTCGAGCGAAAGTTCGGGGTTCAATTCCCCGGTCGAGAGTTAATTCCACAAAGTTTGCTTATAGATTAACTTAGTCATGTGTTACACAGTAAACGGCTATGTAATACGAATAAAAGTCTAATATTAAATTAGATACTTATTCTAGAAAAAAAAATGTTTTGTACCTGTGATAAGAGATAATTACATAATGGCTAGATAAGAATAGCATATGTAAATAAATAAAGTCAGAAAGCTTGAAAACGTCTTAAATGCAGCGGTGAAAGTTTCAGGATATAACGTCACCCTGTCTTACACCTCTCTGCAGTTGGATAGGTTTTGTATTCTGGTTCTGTACTCGGATAGCATCAGTAGCCCTACTGGCCTGGCACTTCAACTTCGATATACCGACAGTCAACTTGGCACCGCTGAAGGGACTGCAGCACCGCTTAAATTTCGACGGTCAAGGCTTTCTCATGGTCCACATACGCCAGACATAGGTGGCAAATTGTACTCCTCGGACTTCTATTCAATTTGCCGAAAGTGTATGTGGTCTAGTTATAAAAGAAAACCTTTTCGGAAACCACTTGTTCGGGAGGCTGGAGTCGTCGAAGTCTGCGTGCGAGACGATTCGTAATGACTCTCGAAAACAGCACGTAGACGCGCAGCTCAGAAATCGGTCTGTAGTTCTTCAAAGAGCGTTGTTGCCTTTCTTGAAGAACAAGACCGCACTTCTGCTCCACGCCTCCGGTGAGTGTACCATGTAGGACAGAATAAAGAGCTTCTGAAGGACTTCAGAGTACCGGTTTTCCACCCGCTGAAGCTCCGCCGTGTTCCATCCTCGCCTGGGGCCTTGCCGTTTTAAGGTGCTGGAGAGCCATTCCTAATCACTCAGACTGACGTCCGGGATATCATCAGAATAGTGTCGGATAAGACTCGCTCTTGGATCGTTACTCACACTTGCGTGTGGCTCCAACGATGATGTGTACAGCTGCCATAGAACCTCTCAATCTCACTCAAATCTCAGGTGTCCGGAAACGACGCTGCCACTCGGTCTTCAGCTTCGACAGTTGGCTCTTTCTGGCAGACAGATCTCTGGCAAAGACTTTGGAGCCCTGGTTTCCCGCTCGATCGCTTCTTCAATACGAGCTGTATTGAAGTTGCGCAAAGTCCCGCCACATGCATTTGGAATCTGTCTGTTCAGTTGCTATGTGCTATCAAATCTACTGAAGATTGCAGCTTCATTTCCCGTCTAACTGCCAATAGCCATGAGATTAAGAGTGTGATCGGAGTTTTGTGTTCTTCTGCGGCGGGTCTTACAAAACTTAGCTCCGACCACGCATGGACAGTTTCACGAGCTTGTCATTCATATCGTCCACTGCATTGCAATCTTCTAGGCACTGAAAACGGTTTTTGTAACTCGAGCTGAAAGGTTTCAGGACTTTGGATTTAGAGCACGAGGGACGCGGGCGTTGACTTAATCCAAAACGTTAAGTTGGAGAGGTGTGTCATGGCACTCTCAACAACGTTGGAGGTTCAACGTGCCTCTAACCATTCGGTGATCGCTACCAGTTTCACCCTCGCGATCACTGAGACATCACTAACAGTGGCGTCTGATCGTCATATTGAAGTCAATCTCATTTTTGTCGAACCGTCGGGGCTCGACCAGGTCCACTTTCCTGTGGGGCCCGCTTCTGGAAAAAGAGTTCATCATAAAGAGTCCCTCTTTCTCCATGAGTCAGCCAGCTAACATAATATCCCAAACCCATATAAAATCCCCAAACCCATAAAATAATTGCCAACTACACTTTTTAAGCTACATCTTAAAAAAATATCTGATAGCCAAATGTTATTACAGCTTTCCTGATTTCTTAAATTATTGATTTTTTTAAGCTAAATATTGAATTGTGACATTTCTCTAATGCAATCTTAGGAGATGCCATTGAAATTGATGCACATCTAGAATTATGTCCGCAGGGTTAGTTTTAATTTTGTATAATTAATAAAATATGTAGCATAATTTTTGTACGCCATAAATGGCAAAACATGTAGCTCGTTTTTAAGTTTTTAACACCTTTATATTTTTACTCATGTTTTACAAAATAAATATCTTTATCTTTATCTTTATGTGTGTAATCAGGCCTCGGCGGCTAAACACCAGCATGCTTAAAAGAAGTATAACTTCGCTTCAGGTCCTTCAAAATTATTGCCAAGGCAAAGTCAGAGCACATAGGCAGAATTGGCGAGAAACTAGTTCGCCTTCCTTCGGGAACCCGTGCATTCTGGTCTCTCAAAAGGCTGTCCAGGGAATTTCTGTAGCCATCACTACCATCTCTGCACAGGAGGACGACTCACTGGCCCACGCCGCAAAAGAAAGCCGACTTTTGGGCTCTCTTTTGCGTCCAACTCGACTCTTGATGACGGGGAATACACCGACCATCCCGCGGTGTGAGTGCTCCATGCCGGATGTGCGGTTCTCACAGCGCTCGGTTCGCAAAGCACTCCTCGCCCTGGACATCCACAAGTCGAGTGGGCCTGACGGAATCCCCCCAATTGTGCTGAGGACGTGTGCTTCGGAGTTGGTACAGGTTCTAACGCGTCTTTTTCGGTACTCCTACTCCCTAGGCGTAGTCCCGAAATCATGGAAGACAGCTTTTGTCCAACCGATCCCTAAAAAAGGCGACCGCTCAGACCCGTCCAACTACAAGCCTATCGCCATCACCCCCTTGTTCTCCAAAATAATGGAATCCATTATAAACTGCCAGCTCATGCGGTATCTTAAGGGTCACCAGCTGATTACTGACTGCCAATACGGTTTTCGTCCGGGTCGATCAGCTGGTGATCTTCTGGTCTGGAGTCATAGATGGGCGGAGGCAGTAGAGTCAGAGGGGGAGGCATTGGCCGTTAGTTTGGACATAGCGAAGGCTTTCAATCGGGTTTGCCACAAAGCGCTTCTTTCGAAGCTCCCTTCTTATGGGCTTCCCGAGAAATTGTGCAATTGGATCACCAGCTTTCTTGCAGATCGGAGCATCAAGGTCGTTGTAGACGGTACATGCTCCGACTTCAAGCCTATTAACGTTGGTGTTCCACATGGCTGCGTGCAAGCGTTGCAAACCGGTAACATTCATTGCTAAGCGGATGACAGCACTGGTGATGCTCTATACACCGGCCGTGCCAATATTTCTCCGGAAAACGTCGCCGAGTACCGCAACAAACTTGTGTCTGAAGTCGAGTCTTTGCTGAACAAAGTCTCGGATTGGGGGCAACTAAATCTAGTCCAGATTAATCCTCAGAAGACACCAGGTTTGCGTTTCCGCTAAAGAACCCTTTGTCGTATCTTCTCAGTTTCAAGGCACTTCCTTGTTACATCAGCCAGTATCAGATCCTCATCGATATGTCGAGGTGACCGTTATAATTGTGTCTGGCTCAGTGTCGGTCCGATTTCACGAACGCACATCGCGGCAGAACTCCCGATACCATCCGCACCATCTGGATGACTGGCGGTCCACCACTGTGCAATTTAGAAGATGTTTTCTTCCTCGTGGAATCGATTACCACCAGGGATTTTTCCGGACCGATACGTCTTAGGGACCTTCAAAGCCTACTCTCCTTTTAAAGGCCACGTATCTACAATTCCTCCCCTGGTGTTGCAGTTGTTCATGGGCGGCGGTAGTCACTCAGGTGAGCCGCATACTCGTTTGCTCCCTCTCCTATAAAAAAAAAGTACCATTAGTCCCGTGGTGGCTGAATCTACTTGACTCATTACCATCTAATTGATACTGTCAACGGTAGCATTCCTTGCCGCTAAAATAAGTCTTTCGCTATTAAGATATCTGTTGATTCGGGAGATGTTGTGTCAGGGTAAATTGCTGCGATCAGCTCTTGTATTTTTAACATTTAACAGTATTTTTAACTAGGTCACAGTGATTATGCAAATTACAGACCTTTGTCAGTCATTGACAAGATAGTAGAAAAATACGTCTGTAGGCAGATACGTGAATTTTACATTAAAATGACATCCTATCAAACACAACATGGTTTTCAACCTAACAAATCTACCTCAAAATTACAATGATGTAAACAAATTTCTAGATGACAGAAACCACGTAATCCTCCTATTCATAGATTTCAGGAAAGCGTTTGATACGCTTCGACACGATACGCTCTTGACCAAACTAGAAAATACTGGAGTACGTAGCCCGATTTTAGAGTGATGCAAAGTCTACCTCAATAATCGTAAATATAAAGTTAAAATCTGTGATGAAGTCAGTGATGCTATCGATGTTACTGAAGGAACAGCTCAAGGTTCAGTGCTTTGACCCTTGCACTATTTAGCGTATGTTAACGATATGGAGCATGTTGTCAACCACTGTTCAGTTTATCAATACGCAGATGACACGTGCCTTTTGGCTACCAGCAAGGATCTAAAGGGCAGAGCAATGGCTGTAGCAAGATTTGCAGGTATCCAAATGGTCACATGATGCGGAACTTGTCTTGAATGCAAATAAAACCAAAATCATTAACGTTTACTCAAACTATTTTAAACACAATACGTATTTTAAGGTGGTTGCTCACTGTCACAGATGTCTGCACAAATCAAATTCATCTAACGCTTGTAAATTTGAGGCAATCGAACAAGTAATGTATCATACTTACTTAGGATTAATTGTAGATAATAGATTTAGCTGGAGATTTCACATAGATTCTGTCTATGACAAGTTACGAGCTATACTGGCAAAATTCTACATTTTAAAACCTAAAGTACCATATAATATCTTACTCAATACATATAAAGCCTTAGCTGAGTCAATTAAATCATACGGAATTTCAAGTTATGTACGAACCTTTAAGTCATATACCGAAAAAACATATAAACTACAACTAAGATTAATTAAATTTATTGTACCCCAAAAAATAAAACGATATAAAGATAACTTATCAGACATTTTCAAATACTACAATATTTTACCCATGCAGATGTAATTTCACATGACCCTCTTAGTTGAACAATTCAATAATAAAAGCATCCAAGTTCCAATATCCCATAAAGTAAGTACAAGAAATATTACCAAACAAAAATTAAATGTGCCTAGGATCTAAAATTACTGTGGTGTGCGAACAATAGAATTTTTAATTCCAACTCTTATAAATAACATCACGCAAAACATTCGAAAAGAATTAAACACAAAAATCTATAAACAAAAACTCAAAAAATACTATTCCCATAATATAAAGAACCTTGTATTATAAAATAAATCAGTATCATAGTTATTATTTAGTTTTATAATATTAAATTTTTTTTTATCTTATTTACTATATAGATACGAAATCTACCATTCATTGTTAATTTTCTGTTTTTTATTATCTTTATATCACCAATTGTTTAGAGTAAACATAGGACTCAACACTTCTTCATGGCTTCAGTATGCGGTTAGGTCAAAATTTACGCTATTATTTTATCGGTATCAACCAGGAATACATAAAATTAATTTCTTAAACGTTTCCTTTGAAAATGGCTAATAAATTAGATCATATTATTGACAAGAACGTCATTATTGGTAATTCATTCCTGGTTAAAAATCCCGATGAATGTAGCAAACTTCTAAATTCTCAGTTTGGAATAAAGATGATAGTCCAAAATATTAGAAGCGTAAATAAAAATTTTATACTTTCAAATTCTGTTAACAAGGTTAAAAATAGACTTTGACCTGATTATATTGACTGAATGTTGGTTACCACATGCTTCCAAACTTCTACTTTTACATGATTATACAAGTTTTCAAACAAAAAAACATGTAAATCAAAGCAGCGGTGTAGTTGTTTATGCTAAAAAAAAATTTAAGTTATCTGTTTGTGAACCTGATCTGAGAGAAGCTGATAGCTAAGTGATCAATGATAATAATGAACATGCTTTTGTTTGTATTTATCGATCTCTTTTCTTGCATCCATTGATACTTTTACTCTTGACCAACTATTGTCAAAGCTCAAAAAATATACTTATTGTTACACATATTGTTTTGACAGGGGATGTAAATATTGATATCAAAGAAAAAAGTATAAACCAAAAGTGTAATGCTTACTAAAACTTATTGGCTATGCATGGTCTTCTTGCGATCCATAACTATCCAACGCGTGGAATTATCTGTTTGGACCACTATTTTGCTAGAACAGTCTTTAAAAGCCATTGTATAGTTTACCAGACGTCTGTTACGGATCATAGCACAATTATTGCTTCAATAAATAATTAATTTTGCTCAAAAACGCAACAGCATAAATATATAAAACGTACTGATTATATTGCAGCTCTATAGGAATTAAACAATAATGACTGGAATATGAATACTAGTAATAATGACCTGAATACAGCAACTCATAATTTTTTGACTTTAATAAAAAGTACATTAGAAAAGCATACAACAAATTATAAAGTGTCCTCACGAAAACGTAACATTAAACCTTGGATTACACCTGGTCTCTTAAGGTGTATTAAATTTAGGGATAAATTACATTCAAAACTCAGGAAAAATCCAAAGGATGATGTGCTCAAAATAACATATTCTAGGTATCGTAGCTACTGCAACCATTTATGAAAGAAACTTAAGAGAATTTATGAAAGAAAGGAGATTAGTGAAAACAGAGGGGACATTAAAAAGACATGGAATGTTATAAAACAAATATGTAATATAAATGCCACTAGTAGGATTCCGAGTGAATTATTAAATATAAAATCTAGTCCGTTAGAATCAATTCACTATGTAAATAATTATTTTGTTAATATAGGTCAAAACCTAGCTACTGAAATAATTAACAGCAGCAATAAACATGCAAAAAATACGCCCACCACAAATACAAATAATACGCGTAGAACATCTTTAATGCTCCTGTCCACATGTGAACAAGAAATTCGCAAAATAATAATGTCATTAAAAAACTCACACTCGACTGGATGGGACGGTCTTTCTTCCATATTTATAAAGCAGGCTATAGATATATTAATTACACCCATCACACATATATGTAACATCTGTCTAGCTAGTGGAATCTTTCCTAATGTTCTAAAAAGGGCAATCGTTGTGCCAGTATATAAATCGGGTGATAGAGACAGTGTTTCCAATTATAGACCAATTGCTTTATTGCCATGTTTATCTAAAATTATTGAAAGGGTCATAAATATCCGCTTGCTTAAATTTTTAGAGTCCAAAAATCTTTTGTCCTGTAATCAGTATGGGTTTAGAGAAAACAAATCCACATCTGATGCAATTGAACACTTGTTACCCATATAAGCAGAAAATTGGATAAAAAATACAAATGCATAGGAGTTTTTTTAGATATGGCAAAGGCTTTCGACACTGTATCTGTTCCTAATTTATTAAATAAACTCGAAAGTATGGGAGTTCGGGGGGTGCCGCTCGAATTATTAACTGATTATTTATCTAGTAGGAGTCAGGCAGTAAAAATAGATAATTTAATAAGCGATTATGCACCAATACACATCGGTGTTCCACAGGGCTCTGTCTTGGGCCCTACACTATTCCTTATTTATATAAATGATTTATGTAATCAAAATCTTATAAATGCAGAAACTGTTACTTTTGCTGATGACACTGTCGTTATATTTCACAGTACCACATGGAGCAACGTAAAAAGTGTAGCTGAAAAGGGTTTAGCTTCCATTATTCAATGGCTTGACAGAAATGTCTTAACCTTAAACCTGTCTAAAACAAAATATATATCCTTTTCAATTAATAATAAAGATCAACCACCTCTTAACAGTTTTACCTTAAAAGCACATTCATGCACCCTAGAAACTACAAATTGTAACTGCCACGTAATAAATTCGGCTACTTCAATAAAATATCTTAGCATTTTAATTGATGCAAACTTAACTTGGAAATCACATATTACCAACCTTACCTCACGACTACGAAAACTTATCACAATTTAAAAAAAAAACAGGCATATTAAAGATTATACGTCGATAAGGGCAGTTTATTTTGCTTTATGCCAGTCCATTACTACATTAATTTTAATTTAATTAATTGCATGCTTCTAAAACTAATCTAATTCACGTTGAGAGAGCTCAGCGAGCAATTATAAAAATAATTAACTTTAGAAACTTTTGATATCCAACTTCAGACCTTTATAAAGATTACTCCGTGCTTACTGTAAGACAATTGTATATTAAGACCACAATCATAAAACAACATACCAAACCTTTAGAATTATCTAATACAAGAAGGCCTTTTGCTGTCTATAATATTCTTCTCTGTAGAACAAGATTTGCCCAGAATTTTATTTTTACCTAGGACCATTACTATATAACCGTTTAAATAAGATCTTATCTATATCCAAATGCAACAAATTCGTTTGTAAAAAATATATATAAATATCTCAAAACGATTAACTATGAATTAACTGAAAAGTTATTAAGAAGTGTTGAATGATTTTTTTATTTTTTGTGTAATTCTTTACTATTTTAATATATTTTTATATTAAGATTTTTTGATTTTTTTTTTGTTTAATTCTCTACTAATTTAAGATATTTATTGCTTTTGTTTTCTTTATTTTAAGTTGCTCGTTTATATGTGAGGGGTGGCAATCATTGATGAACTTAATATAATAAAATATAAGCCTATATTTTATTATATTAAGTTATATAAATACATATAAATTATTTAATATTATCATTGTCCAAAATTTATATTAAAATTACAATGCTTACTGATAACTTAAGGGTCTGAGATTTGATAATGTAGTCATAACATTTTGAAAACTAAAAACACAATATTTTCTTCATGTGGATGTTTTGGTTATACTATGTACAAACAGGTAGTTAATTTCATCAATACAATGAACTAGCCCCTACTACTACCGTCATACAGTTTCCAACTAGTACGGGGGTAGAAGTCTAATTTGTTGTTGCAAAAATAGCCAATATATTACAAATATCTACACAAATGTTGAGTACGAATTCACGCATATTATTGTAATTGTAGGTTAAGTCTTGTAAATAAAAATTATTATAAAAAAAACCTGTATATAATTAGTAGTTTGCTGTCTAGTAAAACAGGTTCTTTAACAAAAGCAATGAGCACTCACGTCGGTGGCGCTCAGTTCTGGAACGTCCCATGTGAGAATTGCAAATGGGTGCTACCGCTTACACATAAAAGGGTATATTCAAATGTATATTTTGATTAATTTTAACAAATTAACTAATTAATGTAAAGCAGCAGTTGCGAATGTGAGTATCAATACAAACCATTTTGGTTTAATGGTAAAAATCAAGGAAATATGTATGAACACTTTTGATTAATTAAAAAAAAAACACTGTGACACACAAGTAATAAGTAACCGTACAGACAAGCAGATGGGCAGACAGACGTTGCGTATTATATACATTTATTATAATATTAATAATGATATGGAGAAAAAGAAGAGAAGATAAATTATTTAAAGTATACATAAAAAGGCACTTATTTTCGATAAAAATCATCAAAATAAAAGCCGCAGAAAAAATCTCCATTAAAAGGAAAGCAAGAAAAATGTTGTTTTAAAATTTTTATCCAGATGCTTTATATGATATCGTCTGTTTCATTCATTGTTTCAAAGAGGAAGGAAGACTGATCAAAAATAAAACTGAGACATTTTATTATTTATGCTGAGGTTAAGTACAATGAAATATTTTCCTAATATAAGTATTTATGGACTTACTCATAAAATCGATATATGATTCAAGTTGCTCTGTCTTTTTTTCACTAAATGGCAATAGATAGAGAGAGATATGGATGTAATTAATACTTAATTTAAGTATGTGACAATCAACGGTTTGTTGTTAATATTTAAAAATTGTTGATACGTTTTATGTATCAATTTGCATGTTAATCTTTTAATATTCATCTATTCCACCAGGCGTCACTTTGCGGAAATATTGTATAATATATAATATTAGTATTAAAGGTTTGAAAATGTATTCGTCATCAACCCGTAAAAGTCCACAGTTTTACTTATGTTACTCTTGTTAGGAGGAGGATATGCCTTATCCATCAAGCATGGCAGGAAGATTTACAATTACCAGATATATCGTACCTTTGAAGCTGTTTGCCGTCGTCGGACTGATTATTTTACATCTGGCGTAAACGATATTGTTATACTGCCATCCATCGGTAGCCACAAGATTTATCTGGCTTTCCCATAGTCGCCTCTTGCGACACAGACGGGATGAAATGGGATGATAAATTATCTTAAGTCGCTTCCACCAATTTATTGGCTAAAATATTTTAGTTGAGTGGTAGTATTATAGTAATGTTATAGTGTATAGCAATGGTGTGCAGTACCTGCTATGAGGAGCAGTTGAGTCGGCAACTGAGGTTGGCTCGATACTGATGTTAAGTTTGTGGTGTTGTGGTTAGTAGTGGCAGAGATAGTCTTCACGATTAATGGGATGGTGGAGATACTCTAGATAATACACACCACTTTGTTTTGCGGGCAGATCTTTAAGCTACGAGGTGGAGCATCATCACTTAACATTTTTAAGCGTCATAAAACATTATTAAAAAATAAAAAAGTTTATCACTGTTTAGAGTCCTGTTAGCTAGCACTTGCTTTGTTTCATAGTAATTTCAACCACTGGATATAATGGATGCAGGTCTTTTAAGATTAAACTAAACTTTATTATTTTTACGTGTTAGGTAGTTTTTTTAAGTTAGTAGGTAGTAAGTACTATGTATGTTACAGCTACTATGTTGACAACTAAGAGCTGTTAAGTTTATTATTTTCTATTATAATTTATTTTAAATAAAACTAGTTTTCACGGATATTATCGCGTATATTAACTTATTTTATATTCCGACGTTTCTTTCTTTTTACCATCAGTCAAGTGTAATGTCCTCTGGAAGATGCAGGAGTGTACAAGCTTGATTTAATGATGGTCTCTCTTCAAATTCAAATTCAAATTAAAAAAAATCAATACAATTTTATTTATTTTTCTAAAATATCAATAGTGAGGACAACTTCCAGGGTCAATTAGTAAAAGAACGAATGATATCAAATGAATACTTGTATTTGAATCCCAGAGTCTGTGTGTTAGTATAGGAGTTTCAGTTATATTGATGTAATTAGCTAGTTTTTTTCCAATGTTAGCAAAATCACCCATAATTACTTGATTCATGGAGATGATTTGTTATAAGAGTTCATTACTATGTGTCTTTGGGGTTTTGTATTGAGTAATAGTATTTATAGTTTTCCAAAGATTTTTGATTTTTTAGAAGCATTAGTAAGTTGTTCCCGTTCGTATTTTTCTTTTAGATTTTTATGAAATTATTGCAATGATTAAGATATCTTTTAAATGTATATTTAGAATATTATTGTATGTGTCAGATTTTAGTTTAAGCTGCATTTGGTTTCTGTTCTTTATAGATCATAAAATACCTGTACTGATCCAAGGCTTTAGTTCGCTGATTTTTGGAGATACTTAGTAATTTTAGCCTCATCCAGTGATTCTTTTAACTTTTGAGTAAACTGTTCAATAGTTAGAGTCTTCACAGAGTGGACTCTCAGAGTTTTTCAAACAAAACATTGTAGGCTTTCTCATAATCTATTATTAATTTAGTTTTAGTCTGTATAGATTTATGTTTACTTTTTGATAGGATTTTTTTTTGTAAATAATTGCTATAAATGCTGACTCTTTAGATTCATTTAATTTTATAACTATATGATCTAGGCAACTATTTTCACGTGTAGAAAAATTATGTCCATTTAATAAACCGTGTGTGATGCTTGTGTACAAATAATTTATTCTGTTATTGCATTCATATAATTTTTCATTAGATTTAGGAATTATATTTATATTTATGTCACCTGTGATAGTTACAAATGAATTTGAAATGAGAATTTATAGTTGACAAATGATTGTTTAGAATCTCATTTGATGCGTTAATATTGGATGGAGGGCGATATACCATTACAACATTATTAAAATATTTGTAAGCATGACACGTCTTTTAATACAACTTCTGTAAAGTTAACTTTTAATAAGAGGATTTTTTATATATCCACTACACTTCATTCTAATTTATATGATGTGTTGTTGCAAGATGTGTATAGTTTGGAAGAATAGGAATAGCTTTGCTTTTATCTAGATGACACTCTGTCAGGAACAATACATCAGGATCAAAGTCTAGTTGCAATAGCTATACCATAAGATCATCAAAATATAATTCACGCTTCTTATATATTGCGTAAAGATAGTAAGATCTGATTTATTAATTTTAATGTGTTTACCTAAGTCTAAATAATGCATTGTATGAGTCAGCAATTTAGCACGATCTGTCATTTAATGTTAGCAAAATAACCATTTAATTTTGTATAAATAGTAAGATTGAAATGATCGAGGGGTTGTATGAAATTGAATATTATTATATTGTATAAAACAGGACGGTCATTGTGCTAAATATTTCATAAAATTTAGTAATTATAGATGTTTGCCATTATCTCTACGCCATAGTAAACTTATAAATAGAAATGTATAAGTGATTTTGTGTAGTGTGCGTAGTATAATAGTAAGTGTAAGGTAAGAACATAAATTAAAGTTGAAATCGTAATAAAACCTAACCAAAAACGCGTTTGCCTCAACAGCGTACAGTGTAATAAAATAAAAACCATAACAGAAACCAAGAAAATAACCAATGTGACAACATAGATACCAAATCTAGTCATTTTACATTAAACAGTTTATGAATTTGGGGTTCAAAAGTCAATGTGATAATCCTGGATTCATCATCTTTCTAACGTAGACATTGCCATAATTGGTCCAGTATTTAATCCGTGATTAAATTAAATCCTGGCAATAAAATAGAGTCGGGCAGCTTTAGCAGTTAATTGCTCAGATACAAATTTTAGTATTGTCATACCCGTAATATGAACAAATCTAAGCATAGATTTGTTCATATTAATAAAGATCTTACATTTCTTGAAATCCATTTGAAGAGGATGCTGTTTCTACAAAAATGGTGTATTCTGAGACCCGACTTTTTCCCGCGTACTCTAGATGTCTTTTACATCGGACGTGGTCGATCTGAACCGTTTAGACAGCGTCTTTACCATATTTATAACATCTAATTTATTTTCAAATTCTTTTTGGTACATTTAATTTCAAATTAGCTCTCCTGTGTTCCTTCTGCAGATATTCTATTTTATTTTCAAAATCTTAGCTCTATCTTCCTTAGAATGTGATTCTAAAGTGGCTATTATCTTCTTGAACTCTTCATTTGCTGACTAAGAAAGTCGATCGAATTTTCAATTTTAGCATTTGTTTCTTGTATACAAATAAGTAGGATTAATCTTTTCAAGTTCTACTGTTGTTCCATAAACAATAATTTAATCATAGATTTCATTTCTCATTTAAATTTCACGAAATCACAAACCAGGGCTTCTGCCTTGGATTGCAGAAGCGTCTTCACTGTCCTTCTTTCTTCTGTTTACTCTTTGCAGTTCAGATATCTTAAAGTGAGGCGAAGTATGTCTTTTGGCCCTCTAATCTCTTTATCCATATTCTACACTTTTAGTGGTCGATATACCAGGGTACTATAAATTCAAAGGGTTTAATTAGAAGTTAGCTCGTGTAGTTGAATGTAGATATCAAATTTTAATATGGTTTTGCTGGATGTACAAGGAATGAATGCCATAAATTTGTAGAGTAACTTATTATTATTAAAAATTTGTCGATACTAACTATTAGAAGATTCTAAATTTGTGTCAAGGAAATCAGTGAAAAGAAGTCACTACAGGGTTCCATAAGCACTCATAGTTAATAATGTCCTTGAAAACATGTAAATTGCAACGAACACCTGATCAAAAGTGTATATTTCACGTCCAATATCAGCAAAAAGTACCAGAATCGCATGAATTCGTAGAAGTCAAAATTCGTGCATACCTTTTGTTTGTACATGCTGTAAAGATAAACTTTACAAACGCACGGGTTGCACGCTCCGTACACTTCACTCACCCACTGTTTAGCTACTTGCACTACCTCTTGAGTATTTATGATCTCCTATTTTTAACTTGATTTTTAGCAAAACTAGATTTAAAAATATTTTTACGATCTACTCGCAACCAGGGTCAGGAAGAGGATAATAATAATAATTTAAATATAATTATATACAATGTTTTGTAAAATCGCAAAAGAACACAGTAATCATTCATGAACTTTATTTTCAAACAGTCGATTCACTGAGAAAATTTCGCATGCTAAGCGGCATGCAATTTTCATGCCACTAACATGCGAGGCCAGAATTAGTGAAGCAATGCCAAGTTTTCGAGTCAACAGTGTTCAATATTGCAAAAGTTTGCAGTTATTCTTAATCAATTCTTATGGCTTTCAAGTATCAATATTTATTAAATTTCGTTGCATAATTGTTTTCCAAGTCGTTATTGCCCAAGAAGCTGTCTACATAGCATGTACTGTAATAATCGTACTTTAATACTACTCGAATTTGTGAGGTTCCAGTTATATTCTTACTTCGTTAATTTTTCTATTTTCGTCCTTCATCCATAACACTTTTTCACATTACGATAATTACTTTTCAATTTCTAGCCTCATGTGTAACATTGTTGTAATTTATCTTCATGTGTAACGTTATCTTTCATCTGTGTTTAGAATTTGCCAATGTCGAAATACGTCAGGAATTCTTCTTAAAACTAAATATGTATCACAAAACATTTAAAAAGCTTACTGTAAAAAAGTTCTAACATTTTATTTCAAATATATCTAAATCGACAAGCTACTAAAGGAAAAAGGTTGTAAGTATTGCTACGATCCTCGCATTAGTTACGATGATATAAGTTGTCTTTCAAATCTAAGAGTTTAAAAATATAATTTTCGGAAAACCTGTTCGATATAGAATTTGCTTTGATCAAAATATGTTTCTATTCTATTTGTGTATTTCCTCCAAATAATCAATCTAAATAAAAAATCGCTGCAGCAATTTTATGGTTGGCACTTTTGAATAGTCTGCTCGACCAGGGTATGACCACGTTCTCACAGAACACCAGCGTAAAATAGCAGTAATGCTGCTGTGTTACGTATGGTGAGTGTAGAAAACCGGAGACCCTTTTTACTGAAAATGATACATTCCATCTTTATCCTCAGGGGTGACAACGCATTTCATTTTAAATGTCTATCGTGTATAAAATGTAAATATCTGTGGGCCTCAGCATCCACCTACCATCATGAGGACTGTGTGCTTGTTTGTCACCATTATTCTATATAAAAAATCTAGGCACTGAAGCCTAATAATAAAGCAGTAACGATGATATTCTGGTGTAAATAGATCAAATAATAATTCAACAATAATCAGTAAAATAATATGAATCAATTTGTTTAATAATTGTGATCTGCATATATAATAATGTAATATGTATTCATGTGGTGCAATTATTTATTATGAAGCTTTAAATAAAGACGTTTATTTTGTGTTTCTAATGTTCAATTACTATTATAATTTTAGATGGAGTGATTTTGATAAGTGATAAAACATGCACTAAGTCGATGAATACAGATAGCATATGGCCAAGCTTTATGGAATTCCTTGAATCAGGGGAATATATTCAGCAGTGGACTCGTAAAGGCTGTAATGATAATGATCATGATGATGATGATATATAAATCTCATAAAACGTTGCAACCCTCCACAACAATAGATTTAACTGATGATTCTGCCACATCAAGAAAAGCAGAAAGGATTACAAGCAGCAGAAGGACAATAAAAAAAATATATATATAAAAATCAATAAATATATTAGGAAAGTGCAAAAATTAGTTAAAACTAAAACGAATACTATAAATTATACAAATGTATGTAAGGAAAAGCAAGAGTTAATTAGTAAACTTAAATTATATTCAATTGAGGTGGAAAACATGAAGCATTGTTATGAGACTGAAATAGAGTGTCTTAATTCAGAAATTTTATCACTTCAAACCTCATTAGAAATTATGTCAATTAAATATAAATCACATACTGGCCATGGATAATCTGGTAAAGTCATCTAAATATAATGAGGAACGTTTTGACTCCTTATTAAAATATCAAAATGAATATCAGCGCACAATGCCAGGTTCTTTAGGGACAGTGTGTGTTAATAATATGACAAGCAGTAATACAATTTTCTTTACCTACACTCTATGACAGTACCATAACAAAGCAGATAAGTTTAAAAAGTAATTCATATAATGACAAAAATAATGTTATTGTGTATAGTGATGACATAGGCAAAAACTTAGGAATATCATTAAATAACTGTTTAAAACAGATAAATAATTACTGCATGCCTGGAGCATCATTCAGTGATATTATGAATAATTTCAACTGGTAAATATAGCCCTAATAGTATATTAATAATTTTTTAGGGAGAAGAGGCAATATGCACAAGAATCAATTATTAAAATATATTGAATATCTCAATAACATAAATGTGCATAATGATCTTGTTTACACCTTACATAGAGGAAGCCACAGGAAAATAAACTAAGATATAATTTAAATTTATTGATTCATAATTTGACATGTAATAATAATTTAAATTTGACATTTAATTGTAAATAATAATGATAAATTTCATATGATTGATATTAACAATTTAACTAAAAAGTTTAACAAAGTGTAGTATACCTATCATTGTATAGTATAAGACTGATAGCAAATGTGCTATCTTATTATTTATATTTTAACTCAGCCAAGGTTTGGCTGCCCAGACATCTGCTTCTATAGAACAGTATAATGACTTTACATTAAATTTGGAATCAGTTCCAAGTAATTTAAATTAGAAAATGAGACAATAGGGTAATCTATAATATAGTAACAATTTAAATTATCAGAATCAGCCCTAAATAGTTAATTGTGTAATTTCATAAAAACAATCATAAAATTTATACACCTGGTGCATCAAAATATGCAGGCATGTTGGGCAAAGTAAAATTGTTGTTTTAAATAGTAACAACATACATAGTTTTTGTATAACTGAACATTGGTTAAGGGATTATAACTATAATATTTTAATTTCAGTAAACACAATGTGATGAGTTGCTTTAACAGAGAAAAATTTACGCGGTGGCTCCTTAATATTAGCTAATAAATTATTAATAAGTAAAGAACGTAAGGATATTGCGAGCCTCTCTGTTGAGCGAACTATAGAAATGGCATGTGTTGTTGAGTTCGAGCACTTCATTGTTGTCAGTGTTCTTTGTATGATTGTTTTGAAAAAATAATGGAAAGTTTTGCTAAAACTTAATAAACAGAATAAATCTGTCGTCGTATGTGGAACTTTAATATCAATCTCCTTGAAACTTCTTCTATGAGTATTAAGTTTAGATCATTGCTAAAATTATACAACTTGTTATTTGTTCTTTGAGCCAACACGTATTGCAGGGTCTAGTGCAACTTGTATGACAATATTTTACGAATGTTGAGCCCTTACATAAATTAATTATTCAAAATTTAAGTTCTGATCACTGTGGACAGTTAGTATCATACATACATACAAAAACAGAAAGTTAAGAAATTGCTTCTTCAATAAATGAACATCGTTTGAAGTTTAGAAGTAGTATAGTGAAAAAGCTGCCTTTTCTTCCATATAAAACAATACTAACTATTTATATGGATCATTATTTAAACTAGTAAGTTTCGAATTTAATAGTATTTACTTCTAAAACACTCTTTAAACAGTCGCAAATCGTTTAATGAGTGGGTGACAGTAGGAATCCATAGGAGTGAACAAAAGTTATATGACCTTTACAATGAAGATAATATAATCATAGTGTTTCATTTAGAATAATAGAAAAATATATTTCAAAATATTAAAAGAGTGTATTTGCAGCCAAGACTTTGTATTGAAACAAAATCAAGAATGCACTAATAAATTCAAATGACTTGGAGTATAATCAATAGTGAAACTGGCAAGATGAAACTACACTACTCAAACTTTCAATTAAATTTTAATAATTTGACAAAATCAGATCAAGACGTTGCAACTGCTTCTGAACAATATTTTATGACATTCCGATCTTGACTACAAAGTCACTCAATTCCTCCTGCTTTTGTCGGCGAGTCAAAGAATTGCATTTCATAGAATATTATCAGGTGATATGTAAAATATTCAAACTATTGATATTATTAAGTAAAACAACAACAGATCTATAAGAGTTTCTGTTAAAGTTATTGCGTCTATAATAGATGCGATCCTTTTACCCAATTTGCTATTATTTTCAATGCTAGTATCGAATCTGGTGTGTTTTCCTGATTTAATGAAACATAAGTTAAGTTATACCTTTATTTAAATCTGTACATTGGACCCCACTAATTTTAGACCTATTTCTGTACTGCCAACACTCAGTAAAATTTTGAAAAAATTATTCTAGATCAAATGTTAAGTTTTAAATGTAAATAAATTCTCCATAACAATCAGTTTGGATTTACAAGGTCGCTCGACAACTAATGATGCCAGTGTTGAGCTAATCAAACTATATTTTCTGTGCATGGGAAAATTCAGAAGATGCTGTGGGTATATTTGGTGATCTTAACAAGACTGTGTTCATCATGATTTGATAATCAAGCACAATTAAGGTGTAAAAAACACAGCGCTTAAACTTATTATGTCATATCTAAATAATAGAATACTGCAAACACAACGAGTTCAGCGCAGGTGCCATCGTATTCACACGTTTCTACGCTGAATCCTCTTGCAAAACCAGTAATCAAGACCCCTGTCTTACGGCGCTTAACACAAACTACGTGTCTACGGTCGCTGGACGCTTCCATACCAGCAAAACAACCGTCAAGACCCTGGCGTATGGCGCTCAACCCGGCGCACAGTGTCGTTTGTCTGGTTATTCCGAACAAAAGCAGTGACCACTCAGTTACTCAGTTTACTCCGTGTCCATTTGTACGATACTACGCTTAAGAAAGTGAAACAGTGATTGTAGGGTACGCAAAGTGACTAGACAATTATTGATCAGAGCGCTTGCGCATTTGTAAAATAAAATATCATTTTCTATTATATCGACTTATTTATAAACTGATACAACATGATTAGATCACCAAATGGCAATGAATCAAAGCACAACTCACAACAAGACTTCCCAGAAGGACGGAAGAAGAAAGTAATGTTAGTATCCGTGAAAAAATGGACCATGTGACTGCAAAGCTGAGATACAAGGACTACGCAGTGAGGTATCAACGTATGAATAATCTATTAGAAAAGTTCGTTTATATCACAGGAGAAATTAATGACCGATATGCGTGAAAATATAAAACATTGAGACGAGATCAAAGATATCAAATCTCGACTTCGGGGATAGTAAAGACAGGACAACATCAAAGGATGTATAAATTTAAATAACAAATTTTCTACGCTAGAACAGGCTCATTTGTCTTGAAGGTAGTCTCAAGACATCTACCACTACTACTATTGATTCATCAGAGCCGAACCAGTTGAGAAATGAAGAAATAATTCAAATAAAGAGAAAAAAATATTATTATAGTTGGCATATCAGAACAGACTGCTACCAGTACTGAGAGAGGTTGCAAAAGACAAGCTGAGGTTTTAAACATAACAACCGTGGTAAGCAAAGACATTCCCAGCCGATTAAAATTTTTCGTATTGGCAATTCAAACCGAAAACTCGTAGAATTAAATTCTGTTTTGACAAACCAGAGCCTGCAATGGTACTACTCTACGTAACAAAGCCAAATTACCCTAACATCAAAATTTTTCTCTGACCAAACTCTGCTCAACAAAAGCACTTTCTAACCATAAAGGATGAACTTACAAGACGCAAAAATAACGGGAAGATGATATTGATAAAAGATACATAAATGGCAAACATCGTTAAATCATCTCAAAAACTCCAACCAATAAGGCATACAAAAAATTCTGATATATTATATCAAATTGTGGTGACTACAATATCATACAGACAAGAAATCAGGTGTTCATTTCTCTACCTACACAATACAAGTATCAGAAAAAGGAAGTTAGACGAACAAAATATGAATTATAAATCATGCAACACACATGTTGAACGACCTGGATACGAAATGAAGAACAAAGCCCATTATTTCAATTAAATAACTTTACTCATTATTATATACAAGAACAAATATCATAGGTGGAGGAGTCAGCGTACATACACAACAACTTGAAACATCACTCTAGATGAGTATGTAATGAGAACAACTTCATGGATACACCTAGAAAAATTCGAATCAATATTGGCGTGGTACAAACCCGGACATACAATGATTTTAAAAATATTAAATTTTGAATTGCTACAACAAAGAGATCAATTATATTCGGAGATTTCAACATAGACCTACTTACAATGACAAAACTTCAACTAAGACAAACATACAATAAGAGAATCAAATTACAATTATTAAATAAAAATTCACAAAAAAATATTGTACTAGAGAGTCGAGACGAAAATCTATCTAGACCATGTAACAAATGTAATGTGAACAATTCAATTTTGTTATATTAACTCGTCCATGACAGACCACAAACAGATCTTCCTGCAATTGAATAAATATAAGACACATGGAATTTAAGAACGACTTATGAGGCAATAGATTACAAAAGAATGTATAGTGAAATGAATCATGAGCCACTGCAGACACTTACGAATATCTTGAAATAAATAAAACAATGCGCAGCACGAAACCAAATAGTGAAAACGAAAACACTGAACCGCTAAAATGACTGGATCAACAGTGTATAATCACTGGGATTGCTGAAAAGGAACACCTATGGTTTGACTAAAAAAAAATCAGGTGACAAGAGACTAGAACAAGAATACAAGCAAAGACACAATAGCTAAACTAATTTTAAAATGAAAAATTCCTACTACTATAAACT
This sequence comes from Parnassius orleans, assembly GCA_029286625.1. Taxonomy (NCBI): domain Eukaryota; kingdom Metazoa; phylum Arthropoda; class Insecta; order Lepidoptera; family Papilionidae; genus Parnassius; species Parnassius orleans. Next base: position 63,414 of record JAGSMP010000975.1, read on the forward strand.
ATTTACAAAATATATAATAATCCTAAAAGATGAAAAAAATCTTATAAATAACCTAGCAATAACAAAATAAAACAAAAGTGAACTCCTCCAAAGCTCTTAATAGACTCTCTGAACTAATTAGCGACACAGATGAAGTTTGTGATATTTTTTAACAAATATTTTTCTACTATAGGTTCTCTATTAGCAAACAAAATACCTAACAAATATCAATAGGTACCTTGGTCCTGATTTCATACTACAACAAAAAATAAACGATCATAAACTGTCTGCCTACCCTGTAATGCAGATGAAATAAATAAAATTATTCACAACCGTAATACTAAGTAGTGGAATAGACAAAATCAGCACAAAAATTCTAAAATGTTTACAAGATCTAATCTCTGAGAGCTGCATTCAATAAACAAACTTATGACTGACGGCATTTTCCCGATACTGAAGGTTTAAAAAGTAACACCAATTTACAAATCTGATCCCTAACTGCCAGAACTATCGTCTATTTCTGTACTACCAATGTCAGAAAATCCTAAAAAATACACATAACATTGATTATCAAGTTACCTGGATTCATTGTTTATATCTCTACGTCAGTACGTTTGGTCAAAGCAATACAACTGCAACAATAGTAGATTTAACAACAAAAATTAAGAAAACCTGGATAAGAAAAGTTATTTCTAGCATTTTACATCGACCTGAAAAAAGCCTTTGATAAGTACCAGTTACTTTAAAAATTTAGAGCACATTGGTATCAAAGGTGGTGCCAAAATGTTTGAGTCGTACCTAACAATAGATTACAGATAATAAAATGAATGTGGCAAAAACAATACCAACCATTGGTGTCCCACAAAGGAGGTCCATATTAGGGCCCTTTCTTTACCTGTCATATTAATATAACGGATTTAAGACTACACGGCCATTTTAACTTTGTACGCGTTGATAGCCTAGCTATTTTGGTACTTAATATGGAAAATCATACAAAACTCAAGAAGACCTTAACATATTGTTTGATGGTTTCAGTCAACCTGTTAACAATCAGCATCAAAAACATGCTATGTATCTACAAGTCGAAAAATAAATTCCCATGCTCCCTTTAAACAATTGACAACATACTCGAACAAAACTTGTGAAAAATGCTGGTCAAAATGGATAGTAATTTAACATGGAACAAACAGATAGAATAATAAAAATAATTATCGTCGCTAACGGGTTCACTCTGTAACATAAATCAATGTATACAGGAGATACGTTTTCAATATTTACAATTCATTATCAAATCATATGATATTTAATAGAAATATGGAAGTTGAATTATATTAAAGTACAGGAACTACAAAGAGCTCAAAATAGCAATAAAAATACTTTTCTCTACCCTTTAACATCGACTCATGGAAATTTTTGACGACACAAAATAATGAACATTCGACAACTTTATATATATGCCATTCTAATTAGGAAGATCATAGTAAAAACATCCAAACTAGTTTGTCCTTTACCAAAAGTCTCAAATATCCAAGCAGTCTTCGTCGACCTAAAGCTGTTGCCAGTACATGCAATTGGGAAAAAAATATTACCTTTGAGGAGCACACTTTTAACAGCCTACCTTCTCTTTAAAAATATAGTTCCTTTAAGTTCAAGTCTCAATTGCACAACATTCTTGAAAGCTACTGACTTGCAATTTCAGGTGTCACGATGGAACTGTGAATACGGTGACCGTTATCTAGATTAAGTTTATATTGTTATTGTTCTCATGTAAGTGGATTATGTAATCTTTGAGAAATTCTTTAAACCTAAACAAACAGTTGTTATTAATGGATGCAGTTCTTCCGGATCGGTAGTATCTATGGGTGTTCCTCAGGGCTCAGTTCTTGGTCCCTTTCTGTTTTTAGTTTATATTAATGACTTACCTTACTTGGTAGGGAACAACCATGATGTAGTATTATTTGCTGATGATACTTCGTTGATTTTCCGACTAAAAAGGCAATTATTGAAATATGACGAAGTAAATAATGCTATATCAAATGCAGTACACTGGTTTAACGTCAATAATTTGGTTTTGAACGGTAATAAAACGAAATGTATTAAATTCACTACACCTAATGTTAATCAGGTGAATACCAATGTGCTTTTAAATGGGGAGGAGCTGGGCCTTGTTGAATTGTATGTACACAAAAACAAAAACAGTTTTATTAAAAATAGTGATGTACATTCTGTAAATACTAGGAACAAGCACAAGTTAGTTATACCAGTTACTCGACTCAAAGAGACAGTAACTCCTTCATGGGGCAATGTATACGTTTTACAACAAAGTCCCAGAAAATATGCAGACCTTTTCTACCAAAGGTTGAAATTATTTATTAAGCAAAATTGTCTAGTAAGGGTTATTATACTAAAGAGTACATGACTGATAATAACCCCTGGGAATGAGGTGATCGCTACCATGCTGTTTCTAAATGTTATCATAACAATTGTATAATAACACAATTTACAATATATATTATATTGTAAATTGTGTTTAAAAAGTCCCTGTGTTTCTTGCTGATTCTTCCCAGGACAGAGGTTTTTGCGAACCAGTGGTAAAAGTAAAGAATGACTTTCAATAAGTATTAAATTTTATAATCTATATTGAATAAAAATGATTCTATTCTATTCTATTCTACATATCGTAGGAAGTACACCCTGGTAATGATATGGGGTGATGGATTCTCTTTCGCTGCACATCTCATGGCATCTCCCTATTCTTCTGGTTTCCCTTACAATTATTAAATAAAACAAGAAAAGATTTTTCAATCCAATATTTATGTAATAGTAATAATAAATAAATAACATTTTGAAATTTTAGACAAGACCAGTGACACCCATACGCTTTACCTACCAGTGGGGAAATTCCCTTACGCGTGCACCCACTACTTTACACTTTGTATCTAATTTAAACCATCCATTCCATTAGAATCTATTAATGTCCACTATTGAACATAGACTTAGCCTTAGACCGTCTCATAAGGGGCATTTGCCATCGTTGCCATGTTTGGCGGGCGGTTTGGTTGGTAACCGCAGTTTTCATACTAGTTATTATTGGGAAAACGCTGCTGTTCATCTGGTATGTTTCTCTCTGTTGTCTCTTACGACACCCACGGGAGGATATGTATGTAGTAGATATTCTTACGTCGCCACTACTATTACGTTATATTTTATTATATATTATTTCATTTAATACTAGTGACCTATCCTAGCTCCATCAGGTAGGATCCATCAATGAGGTGTTATTTAGATTTAAGTGTCAAAGATTTTTTTAATGCTTAAATTTTTCGAATAAATTATAATTTAGATCATTCCTGGCATTGCTCTGTACCTGTTCGTAAAGTTTTATTATATTTAGAATAATAGTACGGACAGACAGACAACAAGACGGATAGACTTTTTTAAAATAACAGCTTACAATCATGTATGTTACAATAATTAACAACACAAAACAAATTAGAAATAGCTTGGTAGCGATCACCTCATTTCCAGGGTTATTATCATCCATAAATTCCTTAAAATTATAATAACCCTATTTATACAAACTTAGTTTAATAAAGTTTTGAACTTTTGAGCAAGTCAGATTTTGTATATTTTCTGGATTTTGTTGTAAAAGCGTATACATCGCCCCAAGAATGAATAACTGACTCGTTGGAATCGAGTAACTGGTACTACTAGCTTGTGTCTGTTCCAAGTATTTACAGAATGAATATCACTTATTTTTGTAAAACTACTTTTATTTTTGTGTACATTTTCATAAATGTATTGAGAGGCCAAAGTTAATATATTAATTTCCTTAAATTCTTGTCGTAGCGACTCATTAGGCTTTAAATCATAAATTGCTCTTATGGCCCTCTTCTGTAAAACAAATATAATTTCAGTGTCAGCCGCGTGTCCCCATACATACCATACATTATGCTATGAAATAGCTAAAGTATAGTCTAGCTGTTTCAACACTGGTAAGATTTCCAATCTTTTTACATATGCTGCAGTACTAAGTCTGATTGCTAGTTTTGATATATGGGGTTTCCATTGAAGTTTCGCGTCCAGTGTGAGGCATTTTGATTCGTAATCGAGGATAGATGTAGATGTCTATGGGTCACAGCAACCACTTATCATCAGGTGGACTGTGTGCTCGTTTATCACCCTTATCCTAAAAAAAACGGAATATACCCAAAGCATCCTGTGAATTCTCCCATACATTAAAGATATATTTAATCAGCTCAACACCGGCATCAGTTGTCGAGCGACCCCTTGTGACATCAAATTGATTTTTATGAAGTAAATGATTTATATTAAAAATATTTAACATTTGATCAAGAATAATTTTTTCATATATAAGTGTTGGTAGTACAGAAATAGGTCTAAAATTGGCGGGGTCTAATGTACCACCAGATTTAAATAAAGGTATTACTTTACTATTATTAAATCAGGAAACACACAGATTCGATACTAATATTAAAATAATAGCTATTATGAGGCGCGATTGTACCTATTATAGACGCAATAACTTTAACGAAAAACGCCACAGATCTGCAGTTTTCTTAATATCAATAGTTTTAAAATATTTTACAATATCTTTTGATGATACTTTATGAAATGTAAAATTCTTTGTACACATTTTTTTTGTTTAAGTAATGATTCGGCGACGGCAGGAGAAGAATTCAGTGACTTAGTGGTTAATATCGTAATATCAGTAAAATATTTCTCAAAACCATAGCGACGTCCTGATTTAATGCTGTTAATTTGTTGTTAAAACTTTACTGGTAGTTTGAATTGCGAGAGTTGATCTTACCAGTTTCGCTATTAATTATTCTCCATGTCATTTTAATTTTATTAGAAGCCGTCTTAATTTTATTGCTCAAATGTAGACTTGGCACACTTTTAAATATTTTTGAATATTTTTTACATATTCCTTAAATTCGACACTAGGATTATATGACCTTTCATGGTAAATCAAATAACCTTTGTCTGCTCTTATGGACTCCAACTGTCGCCCATTCATTGTTATATATGTTACGACTGTTAGTAGCCTCAGAGGTTAACCTCTGAATAACGAAATAACTATTGAACTGACTAAAGTGAACGAAATAACTGGCTTCCATTAATTGAAATCAGTTATTTCGACATTGAACAGACACGTCAAGTTTATTTATACGTATAGATGTAATTTTATTATTATATCCGCCGGTAAAGGTCACGGTTTTGTAAGTGTTAACTTCAAAAATAATCGTGGAATTTCAATAAATTCTAATACAAAATAAAAAAAATTATCTCATTATAGCGACTACCAAATGTACGATTATATAATTAAATATAATTACACCAAGAAATCAATGCATTATTAACCCTGCCTCAAATACATTAATTGTGTCAAATATAAAATCTTGTAACAAAGTACGAAACTCGTAAGAAAGATTAATTTCTGCAAGAATAAAACTTTTTGGATCGATTGTACACCAATATTTTTTCCTTAAAAGTTTTGACCCTTTCTTAAACTGTGCGTGAAAGATTGACCGCAGGCAATTCTTTAACAAAAAGATATTAGAAATGGTTCGAAAAAGTTGATATTTTTATAAGTTTTTGGTGCTTCAGGCATAGTCAATTTTAGAAAACAGTAACAGCAATTTGATTTCCTAAATTTTGCATGTACCAAAAGCATATTAAATGAAACTGTTCGAAAAATTTGGTATGAAGTTATTCCAGAAAGTAATTATTGTTTTTTATACAACTGAAGTGACAAAGAAACTTACAGTCTACCTGATAGTAAGTGGCTATCGCAGTCCATGGACACCTGCAGCTAACTTCTAACAAAGAAGCCTACGGATGCGTTGTCTCCTCTAAAGACTAAGATGGAATGCCTCACATTCTGAAATTATACTGGCTGTCTACACCCTTAAGACCCCCTTGTTTCAACAATGTATTCCTCAGACATGCAACGTTTTTCTAACGATGTTTTCACCTCTCCTGTCACTGCTCTGTACCAACTGTAAATTGTATTCACAATCGATTTCTTTTTGGTTGATAATAAACAACTTTTACTATGTGATCTCAGACCTACTAAGAAAGACAGACGGAGCGCTGCGTTCATTTTAAGTGATCACGAAACTATGCCCAACTTATTGACACCCTCACGCAAACATATTTCTTCTTTATTTAAAAATTAAAATTCACTACCGGACGCACACATATGAACCTAAAACTATATTGATGATTGCAGATGATTTTAGATGCTTAGATAAGTGTTCGTGAATGCGTGTTCTTACAATAAATTGAACATGGTTTTGGCTCGGTTTTGCATCACTCGAAACGTACACATTGCTCCATTTTTCTTTCTTTGTTGGTCTGAGTGTGGGTGGATACCGATGTCATTTATATATAAAAAAAAAACTTTTACTAACATTCAAAAGCATTTTATATTCTGCACACCACGAATTTATATAGTGTATCCTGAAGCCTTGAATTAGATGTTCAAATTAACATTACAAACTTTAATCTTAATTATACAGAAGGCTCAGTAGAGGCTTCTACGCTACATGTTACATTCTAAAATAAAGTTAAAGCACCCGAATTGTCGGGAATTAAAATAAGTAAAAATAAGTTAAATTAAACACAATAAAATCCAAAAATTTGTTTTATTAAATTTTAGTATTCGTGTAATAAATCATTGAGTGTAAAATTGTTTCATTAAAATCTAAAAATATTACTTCTAGTCAAAATCATTTAAATCTAAATACCATGAAAAGGTCGGTTGATCATTTATAGAAATTGGTGTTGCTGGTGCTTGTAGGCTTTTTTGATGCACGCAGATATTTTCGTCTTCTGGTTGTGGTTGGTTATGCAACTTTTTCCGGTCTGCCTTGTTTTTTATTGCCACTTTAAAATGAGCCCAAACACGATGATGTTTCGTAGTAGCATCACTGAGATCCTTTATCCTACCTTCTGAGTCCATCATCATGAAGGTGAAATGATCACAGTGGCCTAGGTCTTTATAAGCCCTTTCAAATGAGTTCAAACACGATCGTTCTATCTAGTGCCGTCACTGAGATCCTATACCCACCTTCGGATTGTACCATCAGAAACGTGAGATCATAACAGTCATCTAGGTTTTTATGAATCCTTTCAAATGAGTTCATATACGATCGTTCTATCTAGTGCCGTCACTGAGATCCTATACCCACCTTCGGATTGGACTATCAGAAAGGTGAGATTATGACAGTCATCTAGGTCTTTATGAGCCCTTTCAAATGAGTCCAAAGACGATGGTTCTGCGTAGTGCCTTCACTAAAATCCTATACCTACCTTCGGAGTCCACCATCAGGTAGGTGAGATCATAACAGGCACCTTGGAATTTAAATGAGTCTGAAAACGATGGTTCTACGTAGTGGCATAACTGAGATCCTTTACCCAGCTATTGAGTCCACCGTCAGGAATGAGAGATTATGGCAATAACCTAAGTCTTTATGAGCCCTTCCAAATGAGTACAAACATAGTGGTTTTATGTAGTGTTGTCACTGAGATCCTATACACCTTCGATATTCTTCCACCATAAGGAAGATATATTTATTATTTATGTATTTTACGCTTTTATTTTGTTAGAGCGTGTTTCTGTTTGGCCGGTAACTTGCATTTACAATTCCCCTGGTGTTGTAGTTGTTCATGGGCGATGGTAGTCACTAACCATCGGATGAGCCGCATGCTCATTTACCTCCTCTTATATAATATATCCTTTCCCGGTTGAGCCGACCCAATCGTGCTACAATCATAATATAGCTGCAGCATGGCTTAAGTGGTTCTTCGAAGAAGTCCGTCTGGGTAGATAACAATCTCTTACCTAGTTCTGACGCCAAGCAGAAGTGTATGCACTGCAGTGTTCCGGCTGAAGGGTATATAGAGACATTATAACGACAGACATCAACCCTCAAAACCTCAAGCTTATAGCAATTTTATAAAACAAGTGATTCGTAACGAAGGTGTCCATGGGTCACAACATCTATTTACCATCAGGTGGACTGTGTGCTCGTTTCCTTACCTACAAAAAATGAGGGGTAATATATAATTTCATTGAGTTGCGACGTCTAGGGTCGCGGGTTAGAAACCTGCATGAAACAAGTATTTGTATGGCCTATAAAAAATTGTGACGAGTGTGGATGTTTGTCCTTGTGCAATTTTTGTATGTAAACTCTACGATACAGGGGAAAATCCTGGTGTGGGCGTAACGTTTTTATGTAAAAAGAATATCAAAAAAATGTCTTATTTAACATAATATATAGTTAAGGTATTTCTAACTATCTTCTTTAATTTTAATGTCTACAGAGGAACGTACAGAATAAATAAGCAATAAAAGCGCTATTACAACAAAGGGACTAACCACTGACTGACTAGTACAGTGAACAATTTATTGCACGCATAAAATATTGTTAACAACTTGTCACTGGTCACTGTTTTACAACTCGGGGACGGGTAACAAAAGAATAAAACTAATCTTACGGATTATATCGAACATAACATAAAAATATAGGCCAATTGAGAACACCTCCTTTTTATGAAGTCGGTTAAAATTTTGGATGGGAAACATTAGTTAATATTAAAACAGTCAAATAAAACTGTTAAGTATGTTATTTGACTGGGTTTTCTAAAAGATTCTCAAAATTAACTCACTAAGTATATGCATTTTCCCTGTATCAAATAAAATATTTTGAGTGCTGTAAATCTTTTTTAACTGTATTGTTATATGTTAAACATTTCTGTTTTGTCGTGGAGATTTTTTTTTCAATATCTTTGACTTTTTTATTGAAGAAGAAATACCAAAAATACGATCATATTCTTCTCAAAAATATCAGCCTTTTTAAAAGAGCATGTAAGATAGATCATAGCAAATTCCTATACTAAAGACGTCCTAAAATAAATGCTAATCGTTATAAAATTTCGATACATTTTTTGCTTGAAAGAGCAGTTCTTGTAAGGTTTTGCTTTATTGTTGATATTGAGGGAATGATGAAGACTTCAGTGTGAATATTTCAAAGGGACTTAAATGGTATTTTGAAATAGATTTATTTCAAAAATGCCATTTTTACTATATAATATATTTGACATCAAATATATTAATGTCCCTAGACTGAATGTGGTCTCGGAGCATAAATACACTTGTGTTTATATAACACACAAGTGTTCGAGTAAATACATGCGCACTCTCCATTCTTTTACTGTCGTTGTCTTATGGGAGGACAATCCGACACGACCGTAGAGAAATCAGGCGCAGGACCAACACGACCACTAAACCAAAAAGTCATCATCAATGATATAATAATACTAGCTGGTACCCAGCGCGTTGCTGCCACAGAAGATATAATTGTGAAAATATACATTGTTTAATTAGGAATGATAATACAGGGTGGGCCATCTAACGTTTGGAATTGGAACTATAAGTTATTTTGAGGTTGGAAGGTTTAATGACATTTCCGATATGATCGAAAGTTAATTTTATGTTTAACATTTATGAAATGGGTCGTTTTTCGCTTGACCAAATTTGTGAAATAATAAAACTTATTTTCAAAGTGAGTCTTCTACAAACTGTAAGAAATTTACGAAAAAAATTGACAAAAAGGATGCCAAACACGCAGATTGTGAATCAATTTGTGAAGCGAGTTCGTGAAACTGGATCGTTGTTGGATAAAACAACCCGTGTACGGACTAGTTCAGTGCGCTCAACCTAATACATCGCTGCTGTTGCTCAGAGTCTGCGTGAACAACCACCAACATCAACTTGTCATCGTTCTCAAGAATTGAACATTTCACGAACTTTTTTGAGAAGAATTTTGCATAAAGATCTCGGTATGAATGCGTACAAAGTTCAATTAGTGCAAGAACTGGAGCCGCATGACCATCCGATGCGTTTTCAGTTTGCTCAGTGGGACTCGAAGACCGCTTATTTTTTATTTTTATAGAATAAGGGTGACAAACGAGCACACAGTCCACCTGATGGTAAGTGGTTGCTGTGGCCCATGACATCTACATCTATCTTCGTTTACGAATTTAAATGCAGATGCGTTGTCAGCCGTGAGGACTGAGATAGAATGCCTCTTTTCCAGTAAAGGGTCTCCGGTTCTCTACACTCACCATACAAACACAGCAGCATTAAGCTGCTATTTTACGCTGGTATTCTGTGAGAGCGTGGTCCTTCCCCGGTCGAGCCAACCCATTCGTGCTACAACTATACTATTAATATAGCTGCAGCATGGCTCTACCACGTAGAGCCATGCTGCAGCTATATTAATAAGATGAGCGTTTTTACCGAAAAATCATCTTTTCAGGTGAAGCAAATTTTCACCTCGGAGGATACGTAAATAAGCAAAATTGTCGTATCTAGGGCTCAGCAAATCCACACGTCATCGTGGATAAACTAATGCATCCACAACGAGTGACTGTCTGGTGCGGATTTTGATCTGGCGGCATTTTGGGCCATTTTCTTCGAAAATAAAAGCAAAACGCCGTGATAAATCAGTGAATGGCAATCGCTACTGCGCTATGCTAAGCAATTTTTGTTTCCCAAAATTGAAAAGGATGACATAGACGATATTTGGTTTCAACAAGACGGCGCAACGTGCCACACAGCCACGTAACAATCGATCCTTTGCGCACTGTTTTCTAAAATCGCGTAATCAGCCGAAACGTAATGTCAATTGGACACCTCGAAGCTGCGATTTGACTCCGTTGGATTTTTGTTTGTAGGGAGCCATTAAAGACAAGTGTTACGCTAATTATCCAGAGACGATTGACGATTTGAAACATGAAATCGAAATTGCATTGACGAAATAGAGGCCCAAACAATCGAAAATGTACTAAAAATTGGACTAATCGAATGTAGTATTGTAAGGCTAGCCGTGGCAGTCATTTGAATGATGTTGTCTTCGAAAGGTTCAATCTTTCTAATAAACTCATAACTTTGAAAAAATATTCATTCGTTTTTTTTATAGCCGATTCAAATTCCAAATCTTAAATGGCCACCCTTTACATTCATTGAAATTGAATGACATAGACATTTGAAATAAATTACGATACGATACGCGCGCCACCTAGCAGTTAATTGTGTTATGCCCATAACCTTCGCGCAAGTGCAAGCAATAAATCGACAAAGTTTTACCGCAATCTGATAAACTGTATGGCAGTGCATAAAATACGAACAAAAAAAAATTAAATTTTATATATTAGATTATATATAACAATAATTCGTGATAATATTATAGTGTTGATAAAAAACAATTCTGAAAGGATTTTATAATTTATTTATCGACTCAAGCGCCACGTGGGACTATGTTACCCGTAACAAAAAACGAGTTGTCCGCCACCGGGTACTAGGGGCCCCTCACGACATAGTCTATTAAAATGCCATTAAAAATCGACTAACCCGACAAGATAGACAAGATGTCTATGAAAATAGTTTCATAGAGTCCATCCCTATGAAATTATTCAACAAAATATAAGGTCGGTAGCACTACTCAAGCAGAAGGTCAACCAAAAAAAAATTGACAAATTAGTTAACAATATGTGACTTCTTTTAAATTTTTCTTCATGATGGTTTAAAAGAAGTTTAAAGATTCTAGTATTGTTAGAAAGATAATTTAATCTCGTTTATTTAAATATTATTAAAATGGATATAAAGTTAAGGGTTTTTCATCAAATAAATATTTATAAGAAATGGCAGTTTTCATCACTGTTTTTCAAGTTAACCTTTATTTTAGAGTTTCAAATTAAAATAATACTTCTAATTTTTGATAGTTAAGTTCCTTAATTATTCAAATTTATAACTGTATTTTTATTTTGATGTAGCATTGTAGCTTAGGAAATACAGGTGTTTTATCGCCAAGTCAAATAACATTTCATTAGCCGCGCGGTCCTGGCGGTTGGCCGAAAGTTGGCGGTGCCGGTCTGGCGCTTGAGTGGCTAAAATAATAAAAACCCTCAATCCCAAACTCAGCGCATTAACTGCTTTATTATTCATAAATATTTTTTATTTAAAAAAAGAAGTGACAAATGAACAGCTCACCTGATGGTAAGTGGCTATTGCAGCCCATGTAAAAGCCATGTAAAAGCCCATGTAGCTAACAATTTAAAAAGTCTTTGTAAGCTCTGAGGACTAAGATGGAGTGCCGACCGAAAGAGAATGAGTGAATATTATACTTTTATTATATATATATATATATATATATATATATATCGATCTGTATAAATTCCTCAAACATAATAGAAGAGGAAAATACAATACTTTTAAACACAATAAGTACTAATCTTGATATCTAGAAATATTTCAAAATATATACATACTATTTGATTACAGCTAACAATGTTAAAAACCACTGCATTATTCAGTTTTCTTTTCAATCTAACTCCACAACGACCTTTTATGACTAACACTCGTACCGAGTGAAATAACGAGTTTCAGGGATGTGTGTAAGCAATCGGTTATTTTTCCTCGAGCGATGTATTCATTTTTCAACTACTACGAATATTCAATTTTTATTTATAGCTCCGTTATATTAGAATGGAAAGAAAATGGGTGAGTTACAAATTGATGTGGTATCATACGAGCAACATCACTGACGGACATACTCAGTACCAACTTTTATTAATAAGCAGATCGGCCGGCTTTCCTCGAGACTACTGCTTCACGAAAGTTGTTGCCGTAAATCGTGTAGTGGCGGTGTAAGAATATCCACTACTTCATATTGGCTCATGGGTGTCGTAAGAGGCGACAGAGTGAAACTGAAACAGGAAATGGACAGAAGTATCTTTCCGATAACAACTCGAAATTATAAAAGCTACGGTTCACAACCCGCTGCTATGCTATCCCCCTATGAGTCAATTTAAGGGAGGTCTATGTTCAGCAGTGGACTTTTATAGGCTGAAATGGTTGGATCGATGGAAATGGATGTGTCGTGTGTCAACACCACTAACCCATGAACACTGTAATTTCTATTCCAGGAAATTACACACCACCGTCAACAACAGATTCTGATTAAACGCAAAGTGAGCGTCGAGCCAACTCAGTTGTCGATTCCACTGCTCCTTAAACTAGATACTCGTATTACCAATGTTTAGGTAATACATAAATTGTGTGGAAACAGCTTAAGAGAATCTATCACCCTATTACGTAATACGAAATTCCAGAAAGATCTAATGGTTTCCATCAGATGGCAGAATAACACAGAAAAAAACTAGACTTTCGTCAGGGAAGTAAAGATGTGAGTCGTTTGGTACTCCGATCGCCTATTTGTCTGCCAAGGTGCAAGGGTGGACTTTAATGATGATGATGAAGAAGTTTGAGTTAAAAAATTTATTATCTTCGCTCACTTACTCGTTGGCCCATTGTGGTGCTAAGGGCAAAATAATTCTAAAAATGCTTGCTAAATTGTGCGTTATTGGAAGACTGTCTATCCAACAGTAAATTAAAGTCTGTTAATGTTTGTACGATGTAACAAAAAAGTACATTTGTGCGTTTTCTAGCCTTTAGACGTTAATGGATAGAATACTCGGTAAAAGATGGTTATGGGAAATACCAGAAAAATCTTTTGGCTTTCCATACAAGGCGGTTTATGCCAGTTTATACCAGTACTAACGCTAGGAAAGATATCCAGACTAGCGATAGGGAGTAGTTTCAAAGGTGCAAGATGTCTGGTACTGCGTTCGTCAATCCGCCTGCTAAGCGTGACGTTTAATGCAAATCCTCTCTTCAATAGAAAAGGCCCACGTTCAGCAGTTGACTTTTACGAGCCTAATAAGTATAATAATGTCCTTCAGGCCAAATTTCGATCATGGCGGCCAGCCTAAACGAAGACAAGTCATCTGCGTAGGAGAGGTTTTATTGAACAGTATGTGCGCAATACTTGTGCACTCTCTTCTCCCCATCTTAAACCTTAATAGACCAACGGGGCAGTCATGAAGAATAATAATAAGAATAATGGCGATCAATAGTTAAAGTAATTTATAGCATCTAATTGTTCCTACTTTAGTGATATATTTAGTAACTAAATTATTTGTAAACCTTTCAAACGTTGCTAGTTTGGTTATTAATTAACACTAAGTAATTTTCCGCCACGTCTCCAGCATTTTGGTTAACGTGTGAGGTTACTAAATATAACCATCGCTTGTCTTTGAAAGTATAATTATAGGAATTGTATTTTAATAAGTGTAAGTATCATATCATCCCGCGCGTATCTTAAGTGGCGACAAAAAATGAAACAGGAAGTTTACGTCAGCATCTCACTTTTAACACCTTAAAATAATAAAAAACTGCAGATTCTAACCTGCATGTCAAGCGTAGAAACTATGAAAGATGCAGATGCTAAAGAGTAGACTTTTAATAGGAATGACTGAATGAATGTGGGAGTTTTGGCGGGAACTTGACCGGCGGCGGATTGCTGCTTCTGTACTATTATTTAAATAATGGTTTGAAGTGGATTATGATATGTAAAAGTGGTGCAATTTTATGTATTAATTTGTCTGTGTAATTGTCTGCGCATGTGAACTATAAGTGGGAAACGGTGAAACAAGTGCTCCGATGGTGATGTGAATCTCAAGATAGGTGTCTGTCTGCTTAGGTGCCTTGGGATACCACCGCCTACTGTCTGCTGGCTCAAGTTGCCGTCAATATCTCCCAAAAACTCCGCAATGTGACGCATCAACATATTATGAAGCAGTGTACTATAAAATTATTATCTCTTGATGCTGAAAATCTATAAAATGAAGATCGATTGAAATGAAGACATGGCTAAGGACAAGCATCAAGCCAAAATCTTAATTAAAAATTAATGAATGTGTAAAAGAATCCATTACTCCATTTCATCCTATAGGTGAAGTAAGAGTCGACTGTGGGAAGTATAACAAAGTATAACGTGGTAGAGACGCTGCAGCTATATTATGGTTGTAGCACGGATGGGTCGGATCAACCGGTAAGGACCACACTCTCACAGGATACCAGCGTATAAAAGTGGCTTAATGCTGTTGTGTATCGTGTGGTGAGTGTAGAAACCGGAGACCCTTTTACTGGATAAGAGGCATTCCATCTTAGTCCTCAGGGTGGCAACCCATCTGCATTTTGGTTCTTAATTGAGAATAAAATATAGATCTATGAACCACAGCATTTACTTACCATCAGGTGGACTGTGCTCTTTTGTTACCCTTATTCTACAAAAAAATCTGAAAAATGGTTGACCCGGCATGCGATTCCTGGAAGGTCCCGCTTATTTTCGAGCGCAACGAAAATCTATTAATTTTTGGTTTTATTTTTGAAAATCTTTGAAACGGCTCGACCGATTGAGTTGAAAATCTAATCAGGTCGAAGTCTCAATGAACACTTTCGAACGCCGTGTCGCCCATCTCGATCGGTTGGTTCGTTCTAAAGATATCGTACGACAATATCTTTAGATACGTATGTTGTATTATTCCAAAACTCTTTTAATAATTAATTTTATTTATGTAGTTGATGAGGTCTTCCGGTTGGTGACGGAACTGCTTGTCACTAATTGGAGAAGGGGAAAAAAGTGAAACTGCAGGGAGTAGATTCAATTGGGAGCTTTAGAGACGAATGGATTACTTAATCAATCGATACTCGAATTTAAGTTATTACATTTCTATATTACCTTTAAGTCGTCGAATATAAAATAAAGATATTAAAAGATACATATATATAATACAATATCTCGAGGATATATCTATAATAAATATCTCGAGTCAAAGACAGGTTCTCGAGTGGCAGCCTCGTATCTGTAGGCGAGGTGTGGGGCGGCCCTCCACTAGATGTAGTTGCGACCTGGAAAGAGATGTAGGAAGTCGATGGATGTAGGAGGCTCGGGACAGGGAGAGGCCTATGTTCAGCAGTGGACTTGTGAAAGGCTGTAATGCTGATAATGAATACGATATTATTTATCGAAAAAAATTAGAGATATATCAAGGCGGACATTTCCTCGTCCTTAAACATTCTCAAAACTTAAATGAGGCCTGTGCCTAGCAGAAGGACGTATATATAGGCTGTAATTTTTTTACCTTTATTCTTTCATGTTACTGCAAAGGTACGCGTAATAATATTCTTAGGGTTTTATTAGTGAATGCTAATAGCATTCATTAATAAAAGCCCTAAAATAATAAACTCGTTGTAATATATCAAGCATGATTATTACAGCAACATAAAACCAGTGCAGTGTTAAGGCCTTGAGTTCACGTGTTAATGGTTAATTTTAGTGCATTGAGGAAAATATTTTAACTCTGTAATAAACACGAACTAATTATTGAAGAAAACCATTTTAAGCGAAGGAGTGCAACTATACAATAAATTGCTAAATTATGCAAAAGTGGTGTAATAAAAAATGTTTCGATTTAGATATAAGCCTCAAGTTATTTCGTCTGCTTAGACGCGTTTATATACTATCGTCATCGACTAACTGCTGGTTTACCTGCGTTTAAAATCTCCCATAAACTTCGCAATGAGATGCATCAGCATATTGTGAAGAAATTTATTAATGTAATAATATACGTTAATAACTTTCTTCACACGACCTTCAATTTTGAAGAACACAACCAAGTAGAAGAACGATTAATAGAAATATTGAAAACACTATTGCATATTATTGCATAGCAGAATGTTCCCAAGTTTTAACTGGACACTAGCACAGTGGCACAGAATAAAGAAACTGGTCAAACGGGTGTGTGCCAAACCAAGAGAAATAAAATGCAATAAAGCTATTTCAAAACACGAGCGTAAATGTCAATATTAAAATTGACAACTATCAACTATCAATAAATGCTTATCTTATTATCAAAATATCAGCTGGAAAAATATTAGTCATTATATATAATTATACCACCATAATATAGTAATAATAAAACAGTATTATAAAGTAGTTATAATGAAGCTAGTAAAAAATTATTATGATAC